>PVIA01008080.1:0-75779 GCA_004024845.1 Tonatia bakeri
GCAGGGGGTTGAGGGAATGGAGAGTGACAGATAATGGGTAGAAGGTTTCTTTCTGGGGTATTAAGAATGCTCTAAAGTTAAATTATAATCATGGATACACAACTGCAGAAATACTAAAACCATTGAATTGTATACATTAAATGGGTGAATTATATTTATGATATGTGAATTTTTTCTCAATAAAGATGTTTTTGAAGTACCTTTCTAGTCAATAGATAGGATGATGCCCAATTCATGAATTACTTCAAAAATCCAATTAGAGCATCAAAAAAATAATAGTAAAGGTTTTTTAAAAACTGGTAACTGACAAATTTGTAGCACTATACAATGGCATAACTGCCAATATTGGCTCCAAAACTTAGTTCTTCATTTATTTATGTGGGGGGCTCAGAACCAGCCACCCCAAGATTTGCCTCAGTTATATGTGGATTATTTTGAACTAAGGGCAATTTTAACTTAAGGCTCAAGAGAAACTTCTACCTCTCCCTTTAGCTACCTGGAAGAACTTAAGGCCTTGCCCATAAAAAAATATTATCAGCAATAGCCTTTTTGACCCACCTATATGGCAGTGCAAACTTCAATTCAATAAACATCTGCTCTTCTTATAATCCTGTAATGACCATTTGAGGCCCCCAAGATGTATTACCTCATCCCCAGCTCAGAAAGTCTTATATATTGCAATCCCCCCTTTCTATTTTGGGACCTCTCATGTATGTGGGGTCTCTGACTCTCTCGTGTATGCTGGGTTCCCATGCACATGAGAGTAAATTTATTTTCTTTTGCCGATCTATCTTCTGTTGATTTGATTATTTGACCAGCCAAAAGACCCAGGGGAGGGAAAGGGAAAATCTTCCCTTCCTCACACTTACCATTAATCACCCCCTAAATCAAAAATCACTAACCAGCCCTGGCTCATGCAGCTCAGTAGATTTAGTACTGGCCTGCAAACCATAACATCACTGGTTCGATTCCCAGTCAGGGCACATGCCTGGGTTGTGGGCCACGTCCCCAGTTGGGGGGAGGGGGTGGTATGAGAGGCAACTAATTGATGTATCTTTTGCACATCGATGTTTCTCTCTCTCTCTCTTTCTCCCTCCCTTCCCCTCTCTCTAAAAATAAAATCTTTAAGAAAAAATGACTAACCAGTTCAAACCTAGCCCTTCACACAGGGCCTCACCCAAAACAGGGCACAATAAATATCTACTGAGTAAGTGTATGCGAAGGATGGTAGAACAGAAAACCACTAAAATATTATTAGAATGATACTAACTTCAATGTATTAGAGAAAGGGAAGAAATTATAGGATGGCAATATTTAAATTACCATAATGAAGTGCAAATAACACATCAAGATTTACAAACCTAAAGAAAACTTAGTTAACAATTTTTTATGGCACTTATTGTGCGTGACCGATGGCTGGATCAGTCAGGTCCTGAGGGAAGGTGACGGGGGATTAAGAAATAAAGAGACATTTCAGGGGAATTTCAGGGGATAAGGGCAAGGGTTTATAGGAACAAGTATAAAGGACACATGAACAAAAACTAGGGGCGGGTGGAAATGGGAAGGAGGTGGGGAGGGCTGAATGGGTGGGCCAGGATGGGAGAAAAGATAGAAAATTGTACTTGAACAATAATTAAAATAAAGTAATTTTTAAAAAAAGAAAGAAAGAGACAGAGTCAAAGCAGGGTCAGGTGGAGTCCCTTCTCTGGGATGCAGAGGAGGGAACTGTTTATTGGTGAAATCGGACTGTATATATTGAGCCAGCTTTGAAGCGGAGCATGAGAAAAACAAACCGCAAGGCTAGGTACATTTTATTTAAGAACATTTGCTGCTCCTTCTTGGTACAGTGATATAGCAAGCAGCCAAGTCATTTTTTTCTTGCAACAATCTATCAGGCAGTCTACCGTGCCCTAGGGCAGCTGTGCTGAACCTGAGGCCTGCTTCCAACTCACTTGGCATACATTATCCTGCTCGGCTCTCCACATTATTGTATGGCAGGCATTTTACAATTAAGGAACGTCCAGGAACACAGGGGTTAAGTTTCAGGCACATAGCTACCAAATGGCAGAGCAGGGAATTTGAACCTAGGCATTCTAGAGTTCTTAAACACTAAGTTATTTAAGACCTCTCTAAAATAACTTAAATAGGTTTTTAAAAAAGAGATAATTTTGAGGAAGTACACTAGAAAGTACTTCCCTCCTGGATACATTAGCAAAAACTAGTGTCCAACAATTACACATTTATGCAAATAACAGTAAAGCATTAAAACAGAATTCTATTCAATTAGAAATGGGAATTAATATAAATTAGTTTATCCCATTATTCAGCCAATGACAATTCTTTAAGTTCACCAAATACAAGTTCAATGGAAGTCATTTTCAAAAATTTTGACCACATATAAGCCATGAGAATGAATAGTTACTATCTCATATTTTTATAAACATACATAATTTACTTAATGTTTTATCAATATCAATTATATAGAATTCAGTCTAGCAATGGTTCTCAATAGGGGGCAATTTGACATGCCTCCCCCCTTTCCACTCCCACCCAGAGGTCTTCTGGCAAGGTCTGGATTCATTTTGGTTGTCACAACCTGGGGGTGAAGGGCTCTAGGAAGGGCAGGGAGGGGAAGTGCTACTGGTATCGAGTGGCTAAAGGCTAGGGATGCTGCTAAACATCCTAAAATGCACAGCACTGCCCTCACAACAAAGAGTGATCTACTCCGCAATGCCAACAGTGCTACTGTTTAGAAATTCTGGCATAGAGTAATTCATTCAGATTTACCAAAAGCACACTATTCATTTCTTCAGTCTCAGGTTCAATCTCAAGTTAGTACTTAGTTTCTCCCAATACTAAGTTTCTAATACTTAGCCTCTAGTAATACCAATTTAAGATAATTTGAATTTAAATGAATGGATTTTTCTTAGAAGTTTATAAAACAGATATAAAAATACATGAAATAAAAACATATACATGTTTTAAAAATAATTACATATTAGACTTAAATATAAAGGAAAAAAGATAAAGCACTTACTGTAAAAATGCTCTAAATTCTGAAGCTTCAAAGTTCTCCACAGCAATAGGTTCATAATTTGCTACATTATTTGATGTCTGTCCAATACTATGAAAATAGAAGTTAGGAACTCTCGCTAAAAGAACAGCTCTGTGAGCTCTGAATAAAGTACGACCTACAGAAAAAGTAACATCTGTATGGATTTCTTCCCTTAGAAGCCTGTCAGGAATAAAAAGAAACCTTAATTTAATTAGTGATTCTCATAAGTACATATGATACGCATTTTTATAAAATAAGTTTTAAAAATAACACCAACTAAAAAACACAGAGGTAACATAAAATAAATACGTTAATAAAAAATGAATTTGTTCTCAGTTCATTTCAAAGAATAATATTTAATATTGGCTTAGAATCTAATTTTCTAAAAGTTATACATGAAAACGAAAGTAATTTCACTTGAAGAGTAAGACTACTTTTTTAAAAAATCTTTTTTACTTCATCCCATAATTAAATTTACCTTCTGCTATTTATGTTGATTTTCTGTTTGAGATTTATTTTGAAAAAATAATACAAAATAGTTATATAGTTAACTACTGTGCAGAATCAATTTTTTTAAATATTACTAAAATGGAAGCAAAAAAGTAAACAGTCAACAACACCAGCAAACCAGATGTAACAATAGACAATACAGATTAGAAACTGGCACACTTTATTCTAACTATTGTTAAATATCGAGTCTGAAATGCAGATTTGGCATCAAGAATGTGATGTTTAAGCACTTTTCCATTCCCCCCCACCCAAAATACAGCTAACCATGTTCTAATCTATTATTAAAATGATTTGAAACCCATTCAAATCCCTTTACTAATGTGCAGACACAGTACATATGCCCACTGATTACATATATAATAAAGTGATGGAAGAACAGAAATCAGCATCATAATAGAAATTGTCATAATATCATCTGTCTCTGTGGTTAACTACATATTTTTCTCTATATATATTAAATACTTCATATTACTATAACATTATCATCAGCAAGGTATGTATTCTCAGAGGACTTGTACATTGCGGAATATAATTGGCAATCACACCATTCACTCTAGGAGGTACAAGTAATGGATAAAGCTATCCATTACAATGAAAGCTTAAAATGCTGCCATTGACACACTCCCCTAAGACCAAGTTAATAGCTCCTTCCTCTGAGCTCATCACACTCATTACATCCCTCTATTACAGTACTTCTGTCAGTGCATCATCATTTTTACATGTCTTTCTCCCTATTAAACCATGAGCCCTCCAAAGGCAAAAACTGTGTATGTTCAGTATATAACAAGAGCTCAGTATCTGCTTGTTAAATTTTGTTGTATTTTTATACTGAACAAAACAAATGCTTCAGAGCAAAGCTTTTAGAATCTTGGAAACAATGTACAAGCAGATGCATTTTAGTCAATATTTGCATCAATAAATTATTTTCATAAGTGATTTTTAAAGTTATGCAAAAATGACTGGTCTTTCAAGCATTAATAAAAACTCAAATTGTACAAATAATTTGTTCTTCCCCTCCACCCACTTTCTTCCCATTCCCCACATCTTCCCATCTCCCACTTTTTCCCATCCCCCATCTCTTCCCAAGTAAATAAGGAAAATTGCAGCTGGTCTGTCTTGCTCATAGTAGATGCTCACCAGTGTTTGTTAAAAAAAAAGTTAATGTGTTTAAAAATTGTTAATATGAAAATACAGTGCTTTTGTTTTTATAAAATTGCTTGTATCAGTTACAAGTAACAACATCCGATTCAGACCTCTTAAACATTAGGGAAGTTTATTGGCTCATCTAAAAAAAAGGTAAGTTGGTGCAAAGGCTTAATGATGTCAAGACCCTATTGCAATTTTTCTACCTCGCTTTAATCACCCGGCTGTCTGACTAACCACAGCAATTTTCAAACCTCGCTTGGAACACCAGGCTGTCTGACTGACTGTAGCGATTTTCAAACCTCGCTTTAATCACTTGCTGTTGCATGCAGAACCTGGGCCTTTCCCGACTATGAACACACTTAAACATACTAGAAATAATCATGCACAGAAACAATTTTCTGAGTGGAAGTCAGAGACGGAGCGCTCACTCTCCAATTCTTTGAGCCGCTCTGGGCTACCCTCCTAAGGGAAAAAGTCCCATCCTCTGTGCCAGTGGCTTTTTATTCAGAAAGCAGTCACAGATTGTGGATTGACAGTCTGGCAGAAGGAATCAAAGGGGACATGTATCTTACAAAGATGTTAACAGAGTTTCTGTTGTGATTCCGGGCAGAGATTGGAGTTTTATCATATGAAAAGACTACAGGTTTTAAAGGTTTCCTGACTGTGCCTTCAAATTCCAAGTTAACAACATCCTCCAGCAAACAGATCTCACAGGATCTTGCATATTTCTTTGTCCCAGGCCTGATTACCCCAGGGGTCCACCGGCTCCGGTCCCAGCTGGCCCCTTGGCTGGAGACAGAGGAGCAAGGAGACTTGGATTTCTCACATCTGAGTACAAAGACTCAGGGTAAGAGGGGGCAGGGGTAGATGCCGATCACCCCTTCCTTTCCACAGCCCCTTCAATTATTTCCACAGTCTCGTGAGACTTATTTTACAGAGGCCTTTATGAGATCAGCCCGTCTTAGGTCGCTTCTCCCTGAGAAGTCTTACCCGTCATTGGAAACTGATCTAGCATTAAAGGCCAGGGGCAGAACAAACAGGTAGCGTTCATGCCAGGGGAATAAGTTTTGTTTCCTTAGTGGCTCCTGATCCGGAGGTTTCTCACTCAGCCTAAGTCACAGGGGGTCACAGCTTCCTGAGATCAGGCAGCGTGGCCCTCACAGTGGTCCCCAACAAGACCCAGCTTCTGTCCATATCATTTCTCTGCCAACAACTACTCTATGACCCTATCTAAAGCATTTTAGACTGCTGATTAAATCTAGCTATCACTAAAAATTTATTGAGCAAGTACTACATACTAAGCACTAGGGAAATAAAGATGCCTAAGACATAATATCAGCCTCCATGGAGTGTGTAGAATAAAAGTGGGGAGGCTAGGCCTGAAAATTGAAGAGCATGATATATTCAATAGCACAAATAAATAAATTTTTTCAGAGACAGACATAAGAGAAGATCTTATAGAGGACACAAAAACCCAATGGGATTTTATTTAAAGATTGAATAAGAGTTGGTCAGGCAAGCAAAACAAGATAGCAAGGTGTCCCAGACTCCGTATCTGTTATAATGGTATATGTGAGGGTGGAGCTACAAATGGGTCAGCATAGAGTATTGAGGAGATGAGAACTAGAAGATGAAACTACAGTGATAAAGAATAAGAGACAAAGACCTAAACTCTATCTTGCAGTTGAAGAGGAATCACCAAATGGTTTGAAACACAAATTTATTTTTCAAAGGATCACCTGTAAGTTGTGTAGAAGAGGAATTAGGGGAAAATGAGAATGAAAATTAGAAAACAACTATATAACACAGATGAATGATGCAAATTAAACGGCTTGACCCAAGAGAAGGAGAATAGTGACAGGGAATAGGCATGAAATTAAAATATATTTAGGCAATAAAACTGGCAATAGTTGGTGACGGGATGTAGAAGGTGAAAAGAAAGGAATAATCTAGGATCTCTCCAATATTTAGTTTGGACAACTGGGTGCTAGTGGTGCCACCAGCCTTGAAATCTATCTGCTCTTCCAACTACCCTCCTAAACTCCAGACATATTTCCAACTGTCTCTTTGATGTGGCTTCCTGAACACTCACCATGCTCCTCCCTTTCAAATGTCCTAAGATTTGGCACCACCTTCTATGCTTTCCTTTCCTTCACTTTCCACATGTAATTGATCACCAACCTCATCAGCTGCACATAAGAATCCCTTTCACCTTTTCAATTTCTATCACCATTATGTATCTCTTGACTATTACAAAATCTCCTGGCTGGTTCCCTTGTTTACAATTTCTCTTTCCTCAATTTGAGACCTAAATGTGTTGATCCTCTATTTAAAAAAACTAACAGGTACACCTGAAACTAATATAATACCAAGTGTCAAAAAAAAAAAAACCCACAAAAAACAAAAAAACCCACCTTTGGCTTTTTACTGCCTCCAAAATACATTACAAACTCTTCACTGAAAAAAGGCCTCCATGATGTATTGTTAGCTTACCCATTCACCCTCATCTACTGTCACTTTGACTGCCTAGCATACCCACAATTCCTTCCCAAATTCATTTATTATTTATCTATGGCCCTTCTTTGTACCACATGACCCTGATGTTCTTAACCACATATGAGTGGGCAATAGACAGGGCCAAGGTTAGCCATCAGTCCACGAGGTAATTAAACAAGTAAACTCTGGCAGAAATGTTCTATAGTAAATAGCGACCAACTGATCACATTCAAAGAGTTGCAAAGCTAACCCAAGGTAGAGTAAGAAAAAGAAATGTGTAAGGAGAGAAGTGAAGATGAAGGAACAAAGTAACCAGAAGATAAGTTTATATAACTACTGTAGGGAAGGCAGACTGGGATCAAATTCTGGTCGTGTGACCATGTGCAGGTCACTTTAATGTCTCTGGGGCCAGATGCTAACATTCTTATTCTGACCTCCCCACTTCTTCTTTACTGCTGTTTCCTTATTCGTTAAATGGGAAAAATAACATCGCTTACCTCACAGGGGAGTAAGTAGATGATTACATAGCAGCTCAAAGTCTAGTAGGATGGCAATAAGTATTAGGTATTTTTATTTTTACTACAGTTGCCCTGAATAATTGTTCATTTCTCAATGAGGTCTTCCTGTACAGGTGCTGCCATATTCCCAGCAACTTTCCAATTCTACGTCAGATCTGGCTTTTTTTATTTTGAAAATGCTTCCTGTTTTTCCTTCCTTCTTCATATACACTATTACCTCAGGTAACCCAGAGGTGTCTCTGTTCCCTACTGCTTGGAAGAATCCAACACAACTTGCTTTCCCAAACTATATCAAGCTCTTTCAAAGTTCAGTGCCTTTGTAAAAGCAATTCCCCTTCTTTGGATCCCCTCTGACTTCTCCCTTCCTAACCTCTACCTAACCAATTTTAATCAACCCCAAGAGATAATTCGAAGGTGACCCAATAAAGCCTTCCACAACCCCCCTGGGGCCCAATGTTTTAGTTTGGTTATAATCTCTCTCACTACAGTGTAAGCACAAACACCAAAGCTGAGTCTCATTAATTTGATTCTTCAGGACCTCATTCAGAGCTACGTATATAGTAGGTACTAGCTATTTTATTAACACTTATAGAATAAAATGATGATATTGCTGTGCTTAAAGACCACTAGTATTTAAGGTTGCTGGGTGAGTATATATATTTTTTACAGTTAAAAAATGCTAAACCTATTTTTCTTGTAATAAAAACTTGGGAGTTCAGGGTCCTAATCCTTAGTTGTTGCTAGGATGAGGATAAATTGTCCACCTGCTGTACTTTTAACCTCATTTTCTTTACATAAATTAGATGTGTTATCTTCCTTTTAAATCCATGACACTTTATGCTCACAAACAGCCAGAAGAATAAAGCCCCTGAAGAGGGGCACTTCATCCTCAGAGACTCACCCTAGCAACAGAACAACTTGTCTTCTTTTTTCCATCTTTTACATCAGTCCATCACTGGTGGAGACAAAGGAGCCTCTCTGGTAGACAGGCCCAAATTAAAAGGAAATATTTTTACCTTATTAAGTTCAGTTTATAGGTACTGGACCAACTGAATCAGACCTATGGTCTGGGACCCAGTAAATCTACATTTTAACAAGCCCTCCTGGTGATTCTGATGCACACTAAAGTTCAAGAATCAATGTTTGGGTGAAAATGGAAATTAGCTAGGAAATACTTCTAAGCTTCATTTTCTTTATAAACTGAGATGACTTTAGCTGGATTCACCATGGCCTGGGACAAACTTCACAATCCTCCATCTACTTGCATTTCACTGAGCCGGGAGCTGCCTAGAGCTCCACGGTGTTCTAGGTGCAAATGGGAAGCCAACTCGCAATCGGAGGTATTTCTATGTAAGCGTTTCCGGTACATTATTTAAAGAGCTGAGAAAAAGAGACCTCCACAGCTCCAGTAATTTGTTATGTTTTTCCTCATTCCAAATAAATATTTTTTTCTGCCTAGTTTTATAATTTTTCTTAAAATTGCTTAAGCTTATAAAAACTTATGTACGTTTCAGGACCTAGAAACCTGGAGGCACTTGACCTTAGGGTTAAGTCTTTGAAGATCTAAACCGTGTTAGAGTAGTTGGGCATAGGCTGGTACTGCCCGTGACATTGATTTTGGTTTTCTTTTTGAACCTGGTACGTGCTCTCTAAAGTAGTCGGGGTCGGTTGTTTAGGAAGACCAAACCCACTCCACAGGGAGGGGACTGCCGAACCTCCCGCGGCGGCCAGAGGCGAGGAGAATACGGTGGGGAGGAACAGAGAGACGGAGTGACCACAGCTTCTGTGGCCGAGGCGAGCGCCTTAGGAACCCAAGCAGCCAGAGTTCCCGCCTCCTCCTACCTGAGCAGATCCTGGCTGAGCTGCTCCGACACCAACGCCTTCAGCCGGCGCCGCTCACACTGCCCCTTCCTTTGCAACCCCTTACTGCAATCTCCAGGGGACCCCCAAGGTACCATCGTGGCCGCGTTACCCTGCCCACAGCGGGCCATGTGCCACAAAAGCACGCCGATGCCCTGCAGGTTCCCTACTATCTCACTCCGCGCCTTAAAAAGAAATGGGCGTCTCCGACGGAACGCTCCGCCCCTACCGGAATCCGCCCCCTAAGGGAAAAGGTTGACGCCTCTTGTCAGTTTGTAGAGGGCCCCTTACGGCCACCGAACTGCTGGTCAGGGAAAACCTGGGGGAGCGGTCTCGCTGACACGTGACCCGGGAAGGCTATGCGCAGGCGTAGTAGCTCTGTTTACCTCGGCCTGCCATTACCCCGCCCCTCATTGCTCCTGGAGCGAGCGGTCTTCGTAGGAGTAAGCTGTCCCGCGAGTTCCTTGTTCCCGATGATCTTCTTTGCTTTCGCGTGGTGCTAAGCATCCATTTTAATAGGTGTTTTATTGAGAGCCAACTTTATGCACTATGTAGGATGTCAATGCTTTTTTTCCCCCGAAAGAGACGGGTTCACAAGATCTTTCCAGCGGCGATTGGCACTCCCTTAGTTATTGGCTTTGGGCAAGAAAAATTGGAGGAAGAACATAAAATCAGCATAAGTCAGAACACTCCTGACTCCCCTGCAAAGGCTGTATACAGCATCTGCAATGGTGCATATAACTGCTCTTTGCTTTTCCAGGTTCTCAAGACCTTCCCAGCAGCGAGTGGGGAAGTGGGAGGATTGATGAGTTAGAGAATTTTGAATATATTGGCCTGAAGAAAATAGCTGGAATGGAATCATTTAAAAGGTTTTTGTTTCTTTTAAAAACATTTAATACTTTCTCCAAAGGAAGAAAGCTCATTCATTCCTTTTAAGTAGAATTCATTCATTCTGCTTTATTCAGAAGCTCCGTAGAAGGTAACGAACGAAATACTAACTGCTTGGAAAACATATGGACCTTGTACCATAAGATTGGCCAAGAAGTAACCATTTCTCCAAATAATACCCTCTCAATTATTCAGATACCTTAATCAAAACGTAACTGGATAATTGATTCTTAATTATTGGTATAGAAAAGAGAAGTGTCAGAGGTAATATAATAGTTAATATTTATCAAATGCTTATTAGGTGAGAAAACTATTCTAGCTGTTTTATATGTATTAATTCAATTAATCCTCGCAACCACCATTTAAGGAGACAATTTTGAGCCCCAATTACACAAAAGCATGCACGTTTAGATGATAAAAATGTAAAGAAACACAGAATGTGAAAATATAAAAGTCAGGAGGTAGAAAAGGTTGTAGGGAGATAAATGGTAATAGAAAAAGACTTGGAGTGGTGAACCTGCAATATACAGATGATGTATTATAGAATTATAGACCTTAAACCTATATAATTTTATTAACCAATGTCACCCCAATAAATTCAATAAAAAAATAAAGACCATGTTAAAAGAAGAAAATATAAAAGTCAGAAAAATAGTTTAATTTTGGGAAGAAGGGGAAGGTTGTAATTATGAGAGGGGATGGAAAAGTTTTACATCTTGACCCAAGTGTTAAACTCCTTGGAGTGCCAGGGTGTTCATCTTAATAAAGATTATGTTTATTTAATATAAACTTACACATATAATTATTAGCTACAGATTGGTTTCATCTTGTTTTATCTATTTGATTTACAATAAAAAGGGTTTTAAGTGTTATGAATTGAAGGATTAAAGTTATGTCAAACATTTTGAGGTTAAAATCTAGAATATAATAGCCCTGGCTGGTGTGGCTCAGTGGATTGAGTGCTGGCCTGCAAACCGAAAGGTTGCTGTTTCAGTTCCCAGCCAGGGTACATGCCTGGGTTGTGGGCCAGGTCCCCAGTTGGGGGTGTGCAAGAGGCAACCGATCAATATATCTCTTGTACATCGGTCTTTCTCTCCCTCTAAAAATAAATAAAATCTTTAAAATATAATAAATGCCTTGGAATTCGGCTTTCAGTCAGATGGAGGTGGCTTTTCTGAGGGTCACACTGATCTGAAGCGGCTTCAGGGGCATCTTTAGGAGTCAGCAACATGGCAGAATATATCAAGACCAAAATCAGGAACTACCAGACTGCCTCTTTTGACAGCCTCTTCCCCAGTCAGAACCAGACCAGGAACTGTTGGCAGAACTACCTGAACTTCCACCTCTGTCAGAAGACAACGACCCTAAAGGGCCTGATGTCTTCATGTGCAAGTCCTTCTGCTCCATATCCTGGGTGTTGGCCTTGACGGCTGCCAGGCAGAAGGCAGTTTCCTGGGAAGATGTGAACTGGCTGTACCCCACCTCTCCTCTGGGGGGCCTGGGTACATCCCACCCTGGAATCCTCAATCATGGCTTAACTACTGCTAAACACTTGTGGGAACAGTGAAAAATCAAAAATAAAAACGACCCTGATTTTTTGTATAGCTCATTTTCTAATTAGAAACAGTTTTAAAGTTAAGCAGATGTTTGAGTAATAGTACCATTGTATAGTACCAAAGATATACCTTGGCAAGTAATTTTAAGTAAAACTCTCTTATCTACATGACTATTTTCCAGTACATCTTAAAAAATCATTGTATTTGAATTATATGCATATGCATTACTATCATGGGAATAACAAGCTGGGTGGATGCTATACAGTGAATATTTGTGTTCTCCCAAAATTCATATGTGGAAACCTAATCCCCCATGTGATGGTATGGGGTCTTTAGGAGGGAATCGGGTCATGAGGGTGGAGCCCTTTATGAGAGACACTTCCAGAAAGGTCTCTCTCCGCTTTTACTAGGTGAGGACACGGTGAGAAGATAGCCATCTACGCCCCATGAAGCAGGCTTTCACCAGACACCAGATCTGCCAGTACATTGATCTTGAACGTCCCAGCCTCCAGAACCATGAGAAATGTTTAATCTACCCCTTCTATGGTATTTTTGCTATGGCAGCCCAAGTGGATCGAGACAGTGAGGATTATGAAGTATCACTTATTCATATTGTTACAGAACAGAGCGGGGGGGGGGGCAGAGGACCGAATGATATAAAAGACCCCCCCTTTTTCTCCAGGGGTTCCTCCCCACCTACTGGGTTCATTTTGCCTACCACCTAAGGAAAGATGTCTCTTAATACCAGAGATCAGTGAAAAGGAAAGAAATTTATTATTTATTTGAAATAACACAAACTAAAGTTCCCCACAAATGCACACAGTCCTCCCAGCACCCTCCACATGGCAAAAGGGAGCACTTCCAAAGTCTCGTGGTTCTGACTCCCACCCAAGCTGCATGGTCCTAACCAAGGCACCAAAGCCGAATGGTCCTAAACAGATGCATTGTCCCAAAAAGAGAGACATCCAATGGCTGCGGTGCCTTCATTTAAATCCCAGCTCCAATCTTCCTCTGCAGCTCCATTTCCGGCTCCTCTCACAATTGGCCACAGCTGCCAGGATTCTGGGCAGGTGTGGCCCTGTGGCGTGGAGCCAATTATCTCCAAGCTCTTCCGGACCCTATTACAAATCCCTGTTGGGGGCTCCCCTCTTGGCTGCACCCTGTTACAATATCATCTCTTCAGGTGAGAACTACATGGAAATAATCTGAAAACAATATTTGGCTTTTTTTTCTTTCCCTTTCCTTAAACTTTCCTCATCTGCACACCTTTCTCCCATTCATCTCTTCTGCCTTTCTACTCAAAATACCAGGAAGCTACCTAAGTTTAAGCTTTAGGGCACAAGCCCATTCCAAGTCTCTAGTAGTGTCCCTAGCAATGTGTCTACTCGAGTATGTTTTTTGTAAGTTTGCAAAAATAAGAGATTTTGACAATAAATGATTGAGACTTTCTTTTCCCTTAGTCAAATGTCCCTATATCTGGTGACACTGAGTGACTACAGGCATTTTGGGGATTTAACCACAATGAAATTATAGTAGTTTGGATTAGCAAGACATATTTATTGATTCACAATAACTTCTGCATCTGGATAAGTTGCTCCACATCCTGGTTCAGAAATGGCTTCTAGGAATACTTCACTGATTCATCCCACATGGTGACATGAAGTGATAGAGCTCAAGGTCACATCATTATTTGACAACATCTTATAGTGAAGGGTGCTGGAAATATATGGATAGTGAAGGAGGTACACTGATGTGGACTCCGGCTTTCAGGGTTCATATGTTGTGGCTGTGATGAACAAATTCACATGGACTGAAGAAGTCCTGTGGAGAAAAAGGGATGGCATGGCCACTCTCTAAGTGAGGGAGAGGGCCCTGGCCCCTTCCTGGACAGGCTTTTATTGCTTTTCTGGGCACATTACATCAAGGATGGTCCTCATTTACTATGCACAGGTTTGCTTTAGGTGATTACCTATTACAGATAACAAAGGAAAGAATGTTGCTAATTACTTCAAAGACAAGGATGTTGCAGATCAAGGGGAAAAATGGTTGAACTGGTTACACTTCATACTTGGTGGGTTTAGCACAGATTTTAGGAAGTTACTTTAGAGATACACAGTAAACATTTGCTGCCTCAATTCAGGGTGAGGGAGTTTTAGCAAAAGCAAGCCTCAAAGCAGCCTAGGTACAATGCAGGTCTGGTTTCTCATGTGAAAGGTGATCCATGGGTTTGGCTTCCTTGTGTGCCGACTCACACCTGTCAGTTTCCCAATATGGCTAGGCTACATTCGCCACGCCAAGCGGATTGGTTCCCTATAGTACACAACAATAAGTAGAACATTCAGTTCTCATTGGTGCCTAGTCAGAACAAAAGGAATGTTCTCAGTAATGCAGAACATGGAGTTTTCCCTTTCTTTGAGAATCATACAAAATAGAATTTGTTAGAATTCTTGTATTTATAACCTGTGTTTGTGATAATTAGCTTTCCAGAAATTGTACATGGTTGTGATTTCTTTTCTCATTCTAAATAACCACTTTCATACCTAAGAAAATAATAACAGAGAGCAGTCATACCATATATAATTGTTTCAGTGGTATTCCCAATACTATATCATCCTCTTGTTTATTTTTATTTGGCCTTACAAAATAACATTTGGGCTACTTTGAGAAACAGGAAAGAGGCATTTACCCAGCAAATATTTTTAGAGAGAATAAAAAAGATAATTTAATATATTTATTTATTGCCAGTGGAGTTTTTAAATATTTTCTCTGCAAAAAAAGGAGAGATGATGGATTATAATGTTCTTCTGGCTGTACTTGAGCAAAATAAAGGCCCTAACTAGAATAATGGTGAGTGAACAAGGTTTATGACTAGAGCTCCTGTTCTTCTACCATTAAGTTCACAGATATAGAACAAACATTTCAAAAATTTATATGGAACCCAAAGAGACCCCAAAGAGCCTCAGCAATCTTGAGAAAGAAGAACAAAGTTGGAGGGATCACAATACCTGATATAAAACTAAACTATAAGGCCACTGTAAACAAAACAGCCTGGTACTGGCATAAGAACAGATACATATATCAGTATAACAGAATAGAGAGCCCAGAAATAAACCTATGTCTCTATGGTCAATTAATATTCAACAAAGGGGGTAGGAACACAAAATGGAATAAAAATGGCCTCTTCAACAAATGGTGTTGGGAGATCTGGACAGCTAAATGCAAAAAAAAAAAAAAATGAAACTTGACCACCAACTTATACCATCCACCAAAATAAACTAAAGATGGATAAAAGACTTAAATATAACTCATGACACCACAAAAGTTCTAGATAACACAGGCAGGAAAATCTCAGATTTTCCATGCAGCAATATTTTCACCGATATGTCCCCTAGAACAAGGGACATAAAGGAAAGAATAAACAAATGGGACTTCATCAAATTAAAAAGCTTCTGCACTACTAAAGAAAACATCAACAAAATGAAAAGGGAACCAACCATATGAGAAAATATATTTGCCAATGACACCTTGGACAAGGATTTGGTCTCCATAATATGTAAAGAACTCACACAACTTCACACCAGGAAGACAAACAATCCAATGAAAAAATGGGTAAAGGACCTAAATAAACACTTCTCCAAGGGGGACATACAGAGGGCCCAGACATAAGAAAGGATGTTCAACATCACTAGCCATCAGAGAGATACAGATTAAAACCACAATGAGATACCACTTCATACTGATCAGAAAGGCCATCATAACCAAATGAAGAAACAAGTGCTGGCTAGGTTGTGGAGAAGAGGGAACCCTAGTACTCTGTTGGTCGGAATGCAGACTGGTGCAGCCACTGTGGAAAACAGCATGGAATTTCTCAGAAAACTAAAAATGGAACTGCATTTTGACCCAGCAATCCCACTGCTGGGATTATAGCCTAAGAATCCTGAAACACCAATTCAAAAGAGCCTACACACCTCAATGTTCATAGCAGCACAATTAACAATAGCCAAGTGCAGGAAACAGCCTAAGTGCCTATCAGTAAATGAGTGGGTCAAAAAACTGTGGTACATTCACACAATGGAATACTATGCAAGAGAAAGGAGGAAGAAACTCCTACCCTTTGCAACGATATGGATGGAACTGAAGAGCATTATGCCAAGTGAAATAAGCCAGGCAGTGAAAAACAAATATGATATGATCTCACCTATAAGTGGAACCTAATCAACAAAACAAATAAGCAAGCAAAATATAACCAGAGACATGGAAATGAACAGACAGTAACCAGAGAGGAGGGGAGGGGAGAGGAAGATAACAGGACCAAGAAGGGGAAGAGTCATCAAGAAACATGGGTGAAGGACCCATAGACAGAGACAAGATGAGTGGAGGATTGAATGTGGGAGGTGGGGGTAGGTAGGGCAGGGGAGAGTAATGGGGTAAAATGGGGACAACTGTAATTGCACAACAATGAAAAAGTTACACTGAAATAAGCATATTGACCCAAGAAGGATGGTGTTTGCACTGTGGAGAGTGACTCAGCACAGGGATCCCTGTGGCTGTTGCTTTGGCTCTCCTCCAAGAGCCACAGGCCCCAGTCTCTCCTCACAGGACTCCTGATGACCTTTCTGCGCCAGAGCCCAGGATGCCCAGAAGTTGTGTTCCAGCACAGTAAAGTAGATTCCATTGAACCAACCATCAAACTGATAATAATTTTAAAAGCTGAAGAGCAAGTAAAAAAAAATAAAAATTTAAATGTCCTAGAGAGAAGCCAAATTAAATAGAAACTGGTGGCTATGATCCAAGAAAGGAAGCCCACAGATGTTACAAATTAGAGTCCATATGCCCAAAGGAGATGTCAACCCCATGTATGAAGAAGCAGAGAAAAGGTAACAATCCATTCCATGTACATGTGTCATGATAAACTTGCAGACTGATGGAGGGTGGGCACACACGGACTTTACATAATGGGAAGGAAACTGATGAACAACTGGTGATGCTATTGTAAGGTACTTTTCATATGGAAAAAAGTATAAAATGGACTATAGAATTGAACAACTAACCTCACATGATAGAATTTTAAACAGACATGTATTTCAAATGTCCATATACTGCTCATTTGCTTAGAGTAAAAACAAAAGTTCGCAGTTCACAAGTATAACATTCCATTGGCCATTCTGTCATTATTACTAAGAACATGTTTCCACCATGTACATTTGTTAGGCTGTCAGTTACTGCCAACAATCCATAATGGTAGAGAATCAAAACAATCTAGTTAAAAATAACTTTCATGAGAAAAAAAAACTATTCTCTAGAATCAATGAGCATTAGCTATTCTGGACATGTGAGAAGGGCAGAGAGCTGATGGTTGGGCAGGCTGTGAAGATGGCAATGGTTGTTGAGGGTGTCAGGGTGACTCCTGACCCCTTTTCTGTGTCTGAGTGTGCCACTGTTCTGACTCTTGGTCACCAGCCTTCTCCTCAGACACGCATTTACTGCTT
Source organism: Tonatia bakeri (assembly GCA_004024845.1). Taxonomy (NCBI): domain Eukaryota; kingdom Metazoa; phylum Chordata; class Mammalia; order Chiroptera; family Phyllostomidae; genus Tonatia; species Tonatia bakeri. The sequence continues at coordinate 17,519 of PVIA01008080.1, forward strand.
CTCATCAGCCACCACACATGACACTTATCTGTATTTCTTAGATTCTAAAGTACACATTTTCTCACATTTTACACATCTAAAATAATTATTACATATCTTTTAAAACAGGTATCAAGAGCTATTTTATAATACGTGTACACATTTAAGGATCTCTTTCTTCTTTTCCCTAATCTTACACTTCTTAGTATCTTAAATTTTTTTAAAATGACATATTTACTAATATTGCTGCTAAAAGGGCAATTATATCTAACTTAAGTTTTACTGCTCAAGAAAAAAGAAAAGAAAAAATTAGGGACTATAAAATCATATACACACACACACACATACATATACACATATATATGTATTCCTCAAGCACATTTTAAATATCATAATTAAGTGCCCAAGCCGCTAGAGTAAAAACTATTTTGTTTTTCCTCAAATAAATATTTTTGTTTCATAGTTTCTATCTGGAAGGTACTTGCACCATTTTCAGGGCTGACTTTAACATTTAAATACAGTGATTAAACTTGTACTTGTGGTAATACATGTATTTATAGGTTGCCTGGAGTTCTAAGTATGACTTAAATAATTTGGCATATTCTGCATGCTTCAAGGCAAATTTCTGAAAGTTCTTGTATGAAATATATTCTGAGTTCCATCTAGCTATTCCCTTAAAGAGTCTGGAAACATCAAGATCTGGCACTCCAAAACCTTCCCAAAGTATCTCCTGTTCTGTTGTGAAACCATCCTCATCCAGATCAAAAAGCATAAAAGACATTCGCAGACTCTTTTCGGTGTTGGCAGGATTGCATTGGACAGTCAAGACCTATTACATACTCTCTGAAATCTATGCTGTCATTATTCCTGTCAAAAAGGGCAAAAGATTGTCTCAAGTGTCCTGTAATTAGGAGTTTTAAATAATTTGAAAATTCTTCAATTCCTGTCTTCCCTCCTTTTACAGAAACTGTGATTGCAGCATATTCATCCAAATGCTGATGGATATTATCCCAATCTAACTTCAATTTCTGGCAAATTTTTGTAAATTCCACCAAACCAGCTTCCATGGGTAGTTGAAGGTTACCTACGGTAATCATCAATCTGAAGTCTTCAGAAGTATGGTCTGTCACAGGCACCCCCAGGGCATTTGCCATGTTGATCCTCACTATGTTGGCAAAAAGGATGGGTCTTTTTTTCTCCATCATTTAGGTGTAAACAGGCATAAACTCTACTTCTTCCCTGGTGAAGAGTTGACTCACGGTCCAGCGACCAGACACATGATATGGGTACACCCTCCTTCTAGGAAAAACAGAATCTGTGGCCACTTCATTTTGGATGTCACCAGCTTCAGGATTTCACCCCGGGTAGTCTTCCTGGAATTGCAGTCCTGTCTAGTTACAAGCACTGGCTGCGGTGATAGCCATGGGATCTGTGCGTTTTGACTTACAGACCGCCGAGGGTAGCCCTGCCCCAACACGTGAGACAGTGCCACAGAAAGTGGAGCGTGATGCCATACGGAGATAGGGGCTTCGTCTCCAGCTGCCCCTTCACTTTAACCAGGAACTGTGCTACAAAGAAAGTCACCTGACACAAGAATCTGAGGGCTGGTTTCACCAATTTCCTTCTCTAACTCTTGGCAGGCTTGGCTGGGTGAGCAGAACGGCCTATGGTGGACAGCATGACCACAGGCCAGGGGACGGTGATGCAGGCAGGACACGCGCACAGGCACTCAACATGGTGCCCATGAAGATGATGCAGACCCAGCGCCATGCACTGATGTGCTTCTGCTGCACCAAGGGGTTGGCCATCGCTGGCAGGAACAAGGACTTGCTCTTCCCCAGGTGAAGGATGACTCCCACACCTCCAACTCCCAGTTCGGGGGACTGCTGGGCCATGAGGCTGACTGTTCAGCAATCTCAAGACACAGGTAGCTGGGATAGGGGGTCAGCCCAAAGAGCCCGCTCCTTCCAAGTGGTGCTCTTTCTATTCACACATAATTAGAACTTAGAGGCAGTTGTATATTAATAAGAAATGATGTATTAACTTTAAAAGTTGAAAAATTAAAAATGGTAAATGTTGCAGCAGAAGATTTAGAATTGTATGAATAATACACTCTGTTGCTTTTTGTAAATGTCTTCCTTTTGATATATATGCTTGATAAATTATTTTATATAGCAATTTCTGACATTTATATTGAGCATATAGTATATAGCTACTAGGGATATATTAAATATATGAATATTTATGACAATTTTTAAATTTATATGCAATTATTATTACAGTTCACTTCCTGTGAGATGCTTTGGCAGCTGGTAAATCAAATTCATTTTCTCTCCCAACAAATTGATTTCTACAGAGACAGTAATATCCCTTTATGCTAAGAGGTTTAACTGATGGCACTCTCTAGCCTTTGTATCTCTTACAGACCCTCTTTCACATACATTGAGAGTTAGGATATATCTGTTATCATAAGCCAGAATCAGCTGTGGCATGATTGATTCACATACTTAACATTAGTTCACATGCACCAGTCAGCATTCCAAACTGATGTAAGTAACACCAAAAAAACCTTAAGATCACCTTTGTCAGTAACAATGTCTCATTAAAATAAGTCAGGATCAGTTCATCAGTTCATTGCATCAACACACACAGTCAACAAACTCTGTCCCTTCCTTTTATTGCTGTACTTTGGAAATGATCAAGAGGGACACATAACCAAAGCTGTGTGAACCTCTGTACTTTGTAGCATTTGCAATTCTGACAGCGCTGCATGGAATATTCCTGCGTTTGCTAATTGCTCATTTAAATTCCTATTCTCAGAATTAAAAGTCAAATTGAAGGTTTCTGAGAGATGTTTCTATTTCTTGCAGCACACCAGGTTAGCAATAAACAGGAAGAACAGTGTGGACACCAGAGCCAGTTAAACATGTAATTGCAATGTAAAGATTATGGGCTTTACACCTGATGCATCTAGGTCAGATCCCGGTTCCAACACTCAACACTGTGGGCATTGGCCAACCTCATTTTCACATCTGTAAACTGGTGATATTCCCTACCTTGCAATGTTGTTATGAGGCAAAGTATAATGAATGTATATAGAAAGTTGGGCTTTTATGAGTAAACACAAGCTGCTAGGATACAATGATAAGAATTCTTAGGGACATTCCCCTTTCTTCTGTCACTGTCAGAACTATATTAGTGAAGGAAACATTCCTTCTGCCAAAGAAACACAGTTGTAGTTTCTAAGGAGCCATGATTTGGCAATGTTATTGGTGTCTCCCTTGCCAAGGAGAGCAACCCAAGAGAATGGGTAGCCCCTTGAGGTGGTATTGTTCTCAATTCTGTAACTCTTTCCACTCTTATTCATATATGCACTACAATTCTTGAACCCTGTTTAACTAACTGCATTCTGTGTATACTTAAGGGAAAGTTCCATATGACCATGCCATTGTTCCTTTATAGTTCTCCCACAGTGCTTAGCAGTGCATCAGATACATTATTTATTTATTAAGCAAATATTTGAGTTCCTACAATGAGCCAGTCCCTTTTGCTAGGTGCTGGGTATAAGTCAGTTAATAAATCAATAAAAAGTCTCTGCCCTGTGGGGCTTAGACTCTAGTGCACAGGGGAAGTACAATATTCAATTCTTGTTGCACTAAGAGGGGCAAAAGGACATTTTGATGCTTTTTCTAAATCTCTGACCAACTTAGCTGGAGAACTGAGGCAAGTAATCTAATAATGTATATGCTTCCCTACTTTGCATTGTTTAAAAAATATGTATATATGAGAATCTTCACATCATCTCCTATTAGTTTTCTCAGTATAAGTAGTACTTACGGCATATTTTAAGAGTGCATATTCATCTAGTCATATCTGGCTTCAAACCAATTAATACACTATATATACAAGAGATTTGAAAATAGAATTTTTAATGGTTAAAAATAGTTAAAAGAACTTTTAACCAGTAAAATGAAAATTTGTACCATTGCAGGTTTGCCTTTCAATATAGCTAATCTTTAACATGCATATGTAAAAGGCACTATATGTTAATAGGGTAAAGAACGCAAGAGACCAAAACTGAGCCTTTCCCCAACTTCCTTCCCCTACAAGAGTATACATTTTAAGGAAGGTGTTTTTTTGTGTGAAATACAACAGGAGAAAATCAACATTATGTTACAAATTCATACACATTTTCAGATTTTTTCAGTAACATTTGTCAGGATACTTATTTATAATAAAGCATGTTAAAACAATGTTTCCTAGTGAAGCTTAAAGAAGTTGATGAACAATTTTAAAAAATCACTTAGAGATTTTATTACAGACCTCTCATAGAAGATATAGAAAAGTCAATCTTGTTTTCTTGTTTCTTCTTTTAGAAATGTCCAGATCAATTTGTTCACTATGTCAGGTTGTTCTTGTTGAAGCCAATGGCTGGCTTCTGACAAAATAGTTAGCCTGAAATAGTTTTTAACATAAGCCTTTGTGACTTCAGCCATCTCAAGCTCCATAAATGCGTCTTTCTCTCCCCACAGCAGCAGTGTTGGAGTGGTCACCATGTGATGTTTGAGAGGCAGGCAGCTATAAAAACAAAACATGTGGGCTTCAGATTCATTTTGAAAGTTAAAACACTTTTTTCATAATGTTCACTTAAGCCACACATTCTCAAAGGGGGATATATCATCACCAAAGATGAAAATGGATTCTTGTGAGAGTGAAAAAACATGTTAGTCTCTCCCTGTATAAACTATAACTATATATGCATTACATAAGCAGATATTACAATTTCGTGGAATGGGTGCAACTAGGGGAAATGTCTACAAAGGCTCCTTAGAGACGCGATGGTGAAAAAATGGTTGAGAAATACTGCTTTAGGCAATTGATCTACACAATAAAATATTCAAAAAGCTATTCAAGAAAGAGTCCAATAAAATTTTTAATCGGATGAGGCTAGCAAAATTTATGAGACCTATAAATTAAATATGAAATTCATTACTGTGAGGAATAATTTGCTTTAAAAGGATACTAGAATTTCTCAATGGTGTGATGAAAGAGAGCTTTAAACAGTGTTCTTGTTTAAATATACTTTAAATTGTTTGTTAGATAACCTAATGTATTTTGTGTGAAAATTGGAACTGGAAAGTCAGAAAATATATGGGGACTGAGATTTAATATTACATAACACTATATTTTGCAAGAAGAATCGTTTTAAAGCAAAGTTTTATTGTATATTTTCTTAAATACAGAAAAGTATAAAAATAATATCACGCATAATTCCATCACTAAAAGATAATTTTTTGTCATTTTCTATGCATATATTTAAAGCCATATGATAAATACAATGCAATAAACATACACAATATACATATGCAAATTTCACATTAAATTGTAACTTTAAAACATTCTCATTTCATAAAGTTTTTCAAAAATAACTGTAAAAGACACTATTTTATGGCATAATAATTCATAAACAACTTGACTCTTCTCTTATAATTGAATATTTAGATCACCATGTTGTTTTAAGTGATAATATCATGAGCATTCTGTGGACAAATCTTAGCTGGCATTTCAGATCATTCCTTTGGGTAGCCCTGAAAGAGGAATTCCTGAAGGAGCGAGTGTACATATTTTTACAGCTTTGACACCTTCTGCTATGCTATTTTTCAGAAAGGTGGGGTGGTATTAATTACACTCCTATTAATAAGAAAGCAATGAACATCTAAGTAGACATTCTCCAGCACTGACTTACATTTTCGCTACTTATCAAAAAGTTTGACTTGTGGCTACTTGGGGTTGCCAGGTGCTGCTGGAATGTGCAGGACCCCACACACGTCCACCAGGGACTTACCTTTTGCCTCTCATGCTAGTGGTCATCATTTGGTTGTAATGCTCCTAAAAATTCTTTGTGAATGGCTAAACTGATAGAAAAATATATTCTATATTTAATTATTAAGACATGAATTACTATAAAAACTTGCAAGCCACTTAAATTCTAGAGCTCATAAAATGTTCAACGATAAAACATTTTTAACAATTGTCTGCATATTTAACAATATATGAGCATGTTATAATTGAATCAGTAAGATGAGAGTTTAAAAAGGCTATTAGTTAAAAAACAAAGAGAAACATAAATTTCTCACCAGATCAAATTGAAATTAAAAGGGAGGAGTTTCCAGAAAACTAAAAGAAACACATATTCTCTGGTCCTGCAATTTCAAATTGCTAAATTTCACATGAAATATAAGTTACATGTAAAACAATGTATGTATAGCTTGGTGGCTACAGTTAACAATACTGTATTGGATATTTGAAAGTTGTTAAGAAAGAAGGTCTTGAAAGTTCTCATCACAAGAAAACTAAATTTTATAACTGTATGGTGATTAATGTTAAGTACTTATTTGGTAATCATTTTGTAATATACAGAAATATCAAATCATTTTGTTATATACCAAAAACTAATATAACGTAATATTTCAGTTATACCTCAATAAAAATAAGTAATAAAATAAAACAAAATAAAACATTGAATATTTTAATAGAGTAGCTTTTAATATGTTAAACTAAAGGATATATTGGGAAACATGATAAAAATTTCTGATGAACAATGATTGATCTTACTTAGCAAGTATAAAAACAATTTTAAAGAACTATAAAACTGTAACAAGTAGTAACAATTATTGCTAATATATGGTTAGTCACTTAACCTGTAAAAATGTATTTTAACATATTTCTTTTAAATTAGTCTGAATTTAACATTACTCCTCCAAAGTCTGAGTAATCAGCTGATTTGTCAGTATTGAGACAGTATTTTTCAGAGTGTTATATACTCCATCATTACTTTTGTGTGTGGAAATATTTAATTATCTTGATTAAAAAGAAAATGTATAAAATAGTAACACCCACTACTCTGCCCAAGAAATCAAACACTGAAAATATAATTACATCTTTCTGCTTACCTTTCCTTGAACCATTTCTTCATCTCATCCTAAGGCAGTGGTTCTCAAAGCGTGGTCACCAGACTAACACCAACAGCATCAACTGTGACCTTGTCAGAAATGCCAGTCCCTGGGCCCCACCCCAGATCACTGAATCAGAAACTCCAGCCTTAAGGGTGGGGTCAAGCCATGCATGATTTAACACACCCTCTAGGAGATCCTGAGCTAGAGTGAAGAGTCACTGCCTTAGGAGTAATGACTACATTGAATTTGATTCTCAACAATCCCCACGAATATTTGTGAACTTATATGGGTTAGGATATCTCTACCTCATTCCTCTGGTTCCTTAAGGAGAGATTTTCCTTAAACCCTCCTGGATCTGTGCCCTACCTTTGATTGGTGAGTGACAGTTGCTGGTTTGGGGTTCTGGGCTAGATGGCTCGATCAAATAATATGTCCTCAGAGTAAGATTTAATTTCTTTCTCCTTACCTTTCTACCTGACTGGTTGGAGGCAGTGACCTGAGAGGCCGGGGAAGTCTAGTTTGCTGCGCAAACTTTCCTACAGGCAAACTGCTCTAAAGTCTATACTGGCAGTAGGGAGCTAGCAAGACCTTTTCAGTTCTCATATTAAGCCTTAGCCTTCAACCTGTCCTTGGTCAGTCATGAAGGGGATATTTTGGTTTTCATCTGTTGACTCATTTGATTTCTCAACTAGTTCAGAAATTGGGCAGGAAAAGAAGGTGCTATTTGTCAGATCCCCCCCCCCACACACAGTACATATGTTTCTGTAAACAATAAGTAGCAGTGTTTTGCATTTTTAAAACTTTATTAAAAAGTATATTACACATATCCTTCCACAACTTGCTTTTGTGCCCCAATGTTATATTTTTAAGATTTATCCACTGATGATACAGGTAATTCTTCATTTTCACTCTCGTGTGAAATTCCGTCATATTATTGTACCACAACTGACCCATTCTCCAGTTAATGGGTATTTAAAATTTTCCAATTATTTTTATAATTCAAATAATATTAAGCTCATTCCTGTACATGTCCACTCGTATACATGTGGAAGAGTTTCCTTACAGTATATCCCAGAAACAGAACTGCCTCCTCAGAGAGTATGCACATCTCCAGCCTTACTTGGTATTGTCAAGTTGTTTTCCAAACTGATTATATGCTCCACAAGCAGCATATAAGAGTTCACTTTGCTCCACATCATGCCAACATTTGTTCTCAAAAGTTTGTTTTCCCAAATGAGTGTGAAACACTCTTTGTTTACCTGATGTGGTGGAGAGTGCTCCCCCAAACTTCTTCCCTTCTACTACAGTGATAGAAAATCCAATTTGTAGCTGGACAAAGGGCCACCCAGAATAATGCCTGACGTTCCCAGGCTTCTCACAGCAAAGTGAGGATACATGGTTTTATCAGAAGTAATGTGTGCAATTTCTAACTTGTGCCCAATTGCCCCCCTCCTCACTTGTCCCACTTTCTACTGACTAAAATACAGATCTGGTGATAAACCATCTTGGACCACACAGACAAGGGCAACACCTGGGAATGGCAGAATAACAAGACAGAAAGTGCTTATCTCTGCCAAAGACTGACATAACAGCTTTGATAATTTCATGGAGCACAGCCACCATCACAGCCTAGACTTTCACCTGTGAGAGAAATAAATTTCCTTTCTTTAATGCCACTATTTAGCTCTCTATCACAAGCAGTAAAAACTATGTTCTATATCTGACTACCAGTAAGGTTGAGCATCTTTAATGTTACTGACCATTAGATTCCTCTTCTGTGAATTACCTTTTATTGTCTTTTACCCTTTTTTTGATTGGGCTTCCTTTGTCTTACTGCTTGGAGGCATTCTTTATAAACTCTAGATATTAATCCATTATTTATTATATATTTCAAATAACTTCTCCCTGTCTGAGGCTGCTTCATCATTATATAATATCTTTTGATATGTAGATCTTTTTAATTTTAATGTGGTCAAATCCATCAGTCTCCATAATTTGAGCTGTTTGTGTCTTATTAAAGAAGTCTTTACTACCTGAGGTCATGAATGTTTTCTCTTGATATTATCTTTTTGAAAAAATTTACTTATTGATTTTTTAGAGAGAGGAAGGAGGGGAGAGAGAGAGAAGCACTGATTTGTTGTTTCACTTACTGATGCATTCATTGGTTGATTCTTTCGTGTGTCCTGATGGGGGATCAAACCTACACCTTGGTGTATTGGGATGACACTCTAACCAACTGAGCCACTCAGACAGGGCTCTGAGATTATCTTTTAAACATTCAAAATTTTGCCTACCATATTCAGTTATTTTATTTTATTTTTGTTTGGTAAATGGGATCTAATTTCATTTTAATTTATATGGATATCCAATTATTTCAACAAAATGTATTGAATCCTTTCACCACTGGCTTAAAATTCTCTCCGTTACACCAAATTTCCATATACGTGGTTCCATTTTTGGGCTTTCTTCTCTGTTCCACTAGTCAATTTGTCTATCCCCAAGTCAACACCTCATTATAAGCCTTAATATCTAACAGGGCTAGTCATTCTCCTATTTTCTTTAAAATTATATTGGACATTTTCAATCTTATGCTTTCCCATACAATCAGCTCATCAAGCTTCATGACAAACTATAGTTTTGATCAAAATTGCATTAAATTTATAGATTTGAGAGAAATCAAGAACTTTAAAATATTGAAGTTTTTCACTCATGAACCTGATAAACCAGGGCTAATTTTCAGTAGCTTACACCAGCAAGTCTGTATCAACTGTTAAAATATTAAAATACCTCTCTACTTGTTAGTAAACACCCATTGCCCTGAGCCTATGTTCTTTACTGCTTCCAATAAATTTTTATAATCCATAAAGGTTCTTTTTTAGTCATTCCTATGGATATAATATTTTTGTTGTTATGTAAAGGCATCTGTTTTTAAAATATATTTTCTAACTGTTGTTGGTTTGCAAAATCATAATTTTTATATCTTAAACTTACGTACATCAACTTTGCTGAACTATTTTTGTTTTAATAATTTTTCTGTTGATTCTGTTTTTCTTTTTTTTTAAGATTTTATTTATTTATTTTTAGAGAGGGAAGGGAGAGGGAGAGAGAGAGAAACATCAATGTCCGGTTGCTGGGGGACATGGCCTGCAACCTAGGCATGTGCCCTGACTGGGAATCGAACCTGCGATGCCTGGTTCGCAGCCCGCGCTCAATCCACTGAGCTACACCAGCCAGGGCGATTCTCTGTTTTTCTAGGTATATGACCACATTATCTATAAAACATCATGGTTTTGTTTCGTCCTTTCCCAATACTTACACTTTTTCAGTTTTTTTTTTCTTATCCTATGTGCTGGCTAAGACTTCCAATACTGTGGTGAACAGAAGCAGTTATAGCAGCCAAGTCTATCATTACCATATTCTCCCATGTATAATGCGCACCCACATTTTTGGCCCAAACTTTCAGAAAAAAATCTTTTGTTTTAATTTTTTAATTCAATTTTTATTTATTTATATTTAGAAACAAAACTGATTATCATATTCTATGATATTATTTTGCATATGGATATCATTATTGTTTTCTAGAGTTACTTTTTTTTTTTAGATTTTATTTATTTATTTTTTAGAGAGGGAATGGAGGGAGAAAGAGAGAGAGAGAGAGAGAAACATCAATGTGTGGTTGCTGGGGGCTATGGCCTGCAACCCAGGCATGTGCCCTGACTGGGAATCGAACCTGCGATGCTTTGGTTCGCAGCCCACGCTCAATCTACTGAGCTATGCCAGCCAGGGCTAGAGTTACATTTTTAATGCATAAGCACAAATAAAAGAATTGAAAATACCTGTATAGATATGGAATTAGTACTACCCATGTATAACATGCATCCTTACTTTTCCCTCAAAAATTTGGGCAAAAAAGTGCACATTTTACACAGCAAGATATGGTAGTCCTTATTTTTAGAGGGAGTGCTTTTAGTATGTTTCATCACACAGTAAGATATTTGCTACAGGTTTGTGGTACACAGAGGTTCCCTTCTGCATTGCTGTCATAATGGAACCACAAGATGATTAATAGAAAGAGACTAACAGACACAGACATTATCAAGTTTAATGGCAAAGGAAAAGGAAACTTACAGAGATGGTTTTATAAAGCAGGAGATATGTTTTTGTCTCAGAAAGGGGCAGGACTTCCCAAATCCACCAGTTTCCCAAGAAAATAAAGCTATGGACGATGCCATAAAGTATTTTGCCCTTTTAATGGAGGTTTAAAAAAAAATCTCCATTTGTTCTCTTGTTCTTGACTCCTAGAATACCTTTTTAATGTGCCTACCAGCTCCCCAGGAGCAAATAAGCAGCGTAAAACACCTTCAATACCTTTTTTTTTTTTTCTTGGATAATTGAATAAAACTAAGGTCAGTTTCCCAGAAATATCCCCTCAGGAGATTCAAGTTTACCTGGTCTATCTGAGGTCCACTCTTAAATCCTCTATTTCTAGATTTCTAAGAGTTGTGGCATGAGTATGTGCTACACTTTATCAAATGCTTTTCTATATTTAAATGATCATATTTTCTACTCATTCATTAAATCTGTTAATGTGGTAAATTAAATTAATGGCTATTTAATGCTAAATTTGGTTTAATTTAATACATGCTGGATTCAGTTTGAATTTATGGATCTATATTTATAATTTAATTTGACCAATAATGTTCCTGTTTTATACAATCCTTGTCTTGTTTTGGTATAAAAGTTATACCAGTCTTATAAAACTGAAGCCTATACTTTTTTTTTACAATGTCTGAAAGAGTTGTTTTAAGAATGGACTTTCCTGTGGTAGAACTTACCTGTTAAACCATCCAGGCCTATCTGTGTGGCTGTGTATTTGTATGCGTATATGTTTTTCTAGACAAATAGCTTTAAATTAATAAGTCAGTTCCTTTAATGGCTATGTCCATTCAGGTTTTCTAATTTTCCTTGAATCAGTTTTGGGTGTTATGCTTTTCTTAAAAACAGCTCATTTTATCAAAGTTCTCAGATTTGTTTACCTTAATTTTATATTTTAATGTCTGTTATGTTTGTAGTTATGCTTATTTTATACCTCTTAATACTGTTTATTTGTGCCATTTTTTACCAATATTGCCAAAATTTATCTGTGTTAATAATATTCAAAGAATCTGTTTTTGGCTTCTTTGATTTTTCTCTACTGTATTTTTATTTTTAATTGTATTAACTTCTGCTTTTTATCAAATTTAAATTATTTCTTTCTAATTTATTTTGTTTATATGTTGCTTTTCTATCTTCTTGAATTGGACTCTTAGCTCACTAATTTCAGAACATAATCTGTATGATTCTGACCCTTTGTGATTGGTTAAGATTTGCTTTCTGGTCTAGTATTTAATCAATCTTTGTAAACATTTGTATGTCCTTAAATATATTGAGTATGTCCCATTTGTTGGGTACAGAATTCTAGAATTGTTCATCAGATCAAAGGTCTGATGGAGTTGTCAAATTTTCTTTATCCTTATTACCTTTTTCCTGTTTGATTAATTCAGTGAGAGGTAGATTAAAATATCCAATAGTAATTGTGAACTTTTATTTTTCCTTGTAGTTCTACCAGTTTTTGCTTTATTATTTGATGCTTTGTTATACATTTATACTTATTCATCTTTTTTGCAGGCTAGGTCCTATTGCTAGTCAAATTCCTAGTTCATTTTGGCTCCTTAGCTTTCGATTTTGGAAAGTCTTTGATGAGGTTATAGTCCTGGGGAATCCCAGTGTGATAAATAAGGGTGATTTTCAATCTGAATATAATGTAGTATACTTTACTTATAATCATTATATATTGTAGAACCCTGTTTTAAATGATGTACTTGATCTTGATTACCCTAAAGAAAAGTTGGAGTAAGTTGGTTGAACTTGGAGAAAGTCTGATATTACCTTCACTCAGATAGATTTAACTTATAACAATCCAGGCAAAAACTGTCTTTGCTTTTATATAAAACTGTGAGTTTTGACCTTCACAGGCCTGCTTTTTTACCCCCTTTCCATGCTAATTAACAGGATTCTAGAGCTTATTCTTGGGAATGCAGGTCCTCCTAATGAACAAATTGTCAGTAAAAGAACCTTCAGCAAGATGAAAATAATTTCCCTCCTTCCTGAGAGCTGCTTAAAACATACTGTTTTGCATCACAAAGCTAGCTCTGGTAAAGGGATAAACTGAGAACATTTTAAAACTATCATTCCTGTCTCCAGTCCAAATTTAGACTTACATGAAAATGTATCATTCTATTTTCTCTCATACTTGTCTTTACAAATGTTATTTGTAAAAAACAAAACAAAACAAAACAACATGGACTTTAGACAGTGTTGCTATAGCCTATAAAATGTCACTGTCTATAGACATAGACATAGACACAGACATAGACATAAATATAGATACAAAGATGCAGATATAGATACAGATATAGACATAGATATATATAGACATAGACATAGACACAGATATAGATATAGACACAGATATAGATACAGACATAGATATACAAGTCTTGTTGTTTGTCAAAAAAGAAAGTTTGGATTTTCCTTTTCTCCCCTCATATAATCTCATGACTCCCCTTGGATTCTATATTCAAAGACTTTGAGAGATTTGTTTTATTTAAAATAGCAAGTGCTATTTTTTCCATACACTTACTTTCAACTTTGTGTACCCTTATGCTTTAATTGTGACTAAATCCAAACAATATTTTCTGTTTTTTTTAATTTAATACATTATATTTATTAAGCATACTGATATATTAAAATTGTTGTCATTTAATTTTTGCTTTCTATTTACCCCACTTTGATTCCTTCTTCTCCTTTCTTGCTTTTTTTATTGATAGTTTCCTTGTCCTCTTCTACTAGTTTGAAAATAATATATCCTATTTCTATTATTTTATTTTGTCAGAAAAAAATTATTAGTATATATGATATATATGAATGACTTCTAATTATCTATATACCTATAATTCTATCTTTCATGTAAAATATAGCCTTTCTTTTATATTTTTCACTTCTTTATCTCTCTAAGCTACATTTTAGGTAATTTTTTGGAAGATCTACCTTCCAACTCATAATTCTGTTTAGTTAACTCACCTATGGAATTTTAGATTTCAATAACTGTATTTTTCATTTCTAGTTCTTTTGATCCTTTTTCAGATCTTTCTAGTTTGTCTTGATATTATCTTATTTTTTCTCATATTTTTTATTCTTCCATGTATTTAATGATTCAAATGTGCTTTTAGTCTCTGTTAGTTCTATTATTTGAAATTTGTAGGAGTCTGCTGCAATTAGATTCTGACTCATTAATGGTGTGCTGGTATCTTGGGTAATTTGGATTATGAACTAATCATCTTCAGGGAACTTTATCTCTGGGAAGAGAGGGAGTCTGAGTTGAGATGTACCTTCAAGAAAGGCTTTTTGCTTGTTTGTTTGTTTCCGCCAGGCTTCCTGCAGAATGTTACTAACCTAAGACCATTTGTTAAAATATAGTTTTCCCCAAGAATTCCAATATTATGGAGGTAGCATAAATTCAATCTCCTAAACCTTTTTAAGGCAGGCTATAGATTCCAATTCTTTTTTAAAATAATATATTTTACTGATTATGCTATTACACTTGTCCCATTTTCCTTCTTTTATTGTCCTCCACCCTGCACACCCCCTCCTACCCACATCCCCCACCCCCAAAGTTCATGTCCATGGGTCATACACATAAGTTCTTTGGCTTCTACATTTCCTATACTATTCTTAACCTCCCCCTGTCTATTTTCTACCTACCATTTATGCTACTTATTCTCTGTACCTTTTCCCTCTTTCTCCCCCTCCCACTCCCCTGTTGATAACCCTCCATGTGACCTCCATTTCTGTGATTCTGTTCCTATTCTAGTTGTTTGCTTAGTTTGTTTTTGTTTTGGGTGTGGCTGTTAATAATTGTGACTGTGCTGTCATTTTACTGTACACATTTTTTATCTTATTTTTCTTAGATAAGTCCCTTGAACATTTCATATAATAAGGGCTTGGTGATGATGAACTCCTTGAACTTGACCTTATCTGAGAAGCACTTTATCTGTCCTTCCATTCTAAATGAAAGCTTTGCTGGATAGAGTGATTTTAATGTAGGTCCTCCCCTTTCATGACTTGGAATACTTCTTTCCAGCTCCTTCTTGCCTGTAAGGTCTCTTTTGAGAAATCAGCTGACAGTCTTATGGGCACTCCCTTGTAGGTAACTGTCTCCTTTTCTCTTGCTGCTTTTAAGATTATCTCCTTATCTTTAATCTTGGCTAATGTAATTATGATGTGCCTTGGTGTGGTCCTCCTTAGGTCCAACTTCTTTGGGACTCTCTGAGCTTCCTGGACTTCCTGGACTTCCTGGAAGTCTCTTTCCTTTGCCAGATTAGAAAAGTTCACCTTCATTATTTGTTCAAATAAGTTTTTGATTTCTTGCTTTTCCTCTTCCCCTTCTGGTACCCCTATGATTAGGATGTTGGAACGTTTAAAGATGTCCTGGAAGTTCCTAAGCCTCTCCTCATTTTTTTGAATTCTTGTTTCTTCATTCTTTTCTGGTTGAATGTTTCTTTCTTCCTTCTGGTCCACACCGTTGATTTGAGTCCTGGTTTCCTTCCCATCACTGTTGGATCCCTGTAGATTTTCCTTTATTTCACCCAGCGTAGCCTTCATTTTTTCATCTAATTTGCGACCAAATTCAACCAATTCTGTGAGCATCCTGATTACCAGTGTTATAAACTGTGCTTCTGATAGGCTGATTATCTCTTCGTCACTTAGTTGCATTTTTTCTGGAGCTTTGATCTTTCATTTGGGCCATTTTTTTGTCTTGGCACACCTGAGTCACAAAAGGTTAAGTGCCTAAGGCAGGTTCTACTGAAAGGACTGATATGCCCGACTGACTCAGAACATGCAGGTAAAAATGCTGGAATAACTCGTCCCAGTGTAAAAAGTCTATCCACATCCACACAACTGCAGTTCCTTAGAAGAAAGTATATTCTCGGTGGATGGGATCATGGCTCTTTTCTTTCCAAGTTTCCCTGTAGTTCCCAATTCTCAAGGGATATTCTTTCTCTCCTATGTGGAGTCCAAACCCAAACAGACAAGCCTCCATGTCTTACACTTTACTCTATACTTTCTCCCGTGATAATACCTTCTGAAATGAAAGCTTGAATTGACTCTGTCAGTAATCCCAAGGTTTTACATATCCCAGATTCTCTCCTGAGTTCCAGACTCTAGCATCCAACTACCTACCTGAATGTCTAAGGTACCACCTCAAATTCAACTGGTTTAAGATCAATACAATTCATGACCTTCCCCTCAAAAGTAGTTCCCTTCTAGTGTCTCTATTTCAGTGAATGGTGTGACTACTCATAGAGTTGTTCATTCCACAAATCAGGAGTCATTCTTGACATCTCTCTTCTCATCACCTGACCCAACCTATCACCAACTCCTATCAATTTTACCTCTTAAATATCTCTTAAATCTACCCATTCTCCCCATCTTCACTGCTTTCAGACTACTTTAAGCTGCCATCATCTTGACTCTGCTGGTTCCCCACATTCATTCCTCCAGTACATTCTCCACGATGAGTGAATTTAATAAAAAACAAATTGGATCATTTCTCTTTTGCTTCACATTCATGGCTCTTAAGTCTTTAATATGGTCTACTTGGCTTTGTGAGACCAAAGCTGCCTTCCTCTCAGACCCAGACTCATGCTATTCTCTTCTTCCCACTCTCACTTTCTATACTCCAGCCACACTGGCTCTCACTGTGTCACTTAAAACCACAGCCCTCCATCTTCCCACATAGCTCTGGTACAAGCTCTTTCCTTTTCCTGAATGCCAATTCCCCTACCCCAAACTTGAACTACTCAACACTTAACTCATCCTTTATTTCTTTGTTCAAACATCATTTCTTTAGTTTTCACCCCTTCTTTCAAAGTCTTTATGTTAGTTCATAACCGCATATTCATTACTGTGAATGTTTGCTTGGTGTCTGTTTCCCCCACTGTTTTATGAGATCAGGGATGTTGTCTAGTTCTCTTCAGCACTATACCTTGAGTTTTGGGATGGCCATAACACAAAGACTACTTAGTAAGTATTTCTTGAATGAATAAATGATCATTAAAAATATAACTAAAATATATATGTATTCAAATAATCTCAAAGGAGAGATGAAGGGAACAGAATTATGGACAAAACTAGTGAGAAATATATTGGGATCCATTATATTATTCTATCTACTTTTCCATGTTTGAAATTTTCTATAAAAAGATTATTCAATTTACTAAATCAAAATACTGAATTTGAGTTTGATAAGTGGTGGATTTAATATTAAAAATAGGGTATCGGCTCTTTAGGAAATGTTTTGGAACTGCCTTGCCTGGTTTCAGAAACTGTAACCCACTACTGTTAAGGCTGAGTAAAAAGACCTTGGGACCATAAGCCTCTTTATAGGGGTGCCACCTCTGCCCTCTTTACCTCACCCTGTTTCGCCCTGGGCAGATGACTGGTTAGCCAATGACAGGTAAGATTCCTCAAGGGAGAGATAACCCAAGACAGGCACAGTGGCAAAGGGGCCCTCAGGGAAGGACTTGAGGGGCTACAGAAAAAGGGGGTGATGGACACTTGCCCCTCAACTTTGACATAGCCTGAGTCCTTATTCTGTCTGCAAGAAGTCTCCTAATCTCTTGGCTGCCTTACTTCCGCTGCCTGAGTTAAGCCTGAAACAATGCTGGAGGGCCATGCAGCCCTGTGCTGGACAGGGCAGGTTTTCCCTAGGGTGATCAGGCCTAAGAAAGAATGCATAACATCCTATGAAACCTACTTTGCTAATACTCTCAATTTAAATGATAAGGGTTCAAGCATTAAGTGAGTTTGTTCCCCAAAGTTTTATGGCCCTTTAACTATCTGACCCTGACTCAGAATAAGCCCTCAGAGTTCTGTGAATGTTATCTATTGTTTAATTATTTCTGCCTGACAATGACTGATGAGCTTTACATATACACCCTGTATTCCTATGTAAATTAAACCAAATAAAAGCCCATTGAGGAACGGGTTCCTAGCCCTTCTCCTTTGAGAGATTGGCCACCTTTTCTCCCCAAGCAGATCATGTCTTGGTAGACTTATTCTCATTTGTGGCAGCCAGTGGGGCCCTGTGGGAAGAGCCCCCCTCCCCAACCCCCAGAAATGAATATTTTATTTAACTATGAAGAAATTATACTGACCTGAAGATATTTCGGTAATGGTTAATTGGACCACTTAATGCTCCAGGCTGGGAAAATACATAAATATGAGCTTCAAGATCTTCTGTTGTTAATCGAAATTCTTTTCTTCCAATGCCAGTGCTATGACTGGTAAACAGGTGTTTCAAAGCCTAATATAAGTGAAAGAGAATACTTAAAACTTGCTTGTTACCTAATGATACACTAAATCTTTGGCTTTTGAAAGAGAATGATGATCAATGTGCATTGACAACTCATTCCTGTTCAATAGAGGTCTGAGACCTCACTGGTTACAAACACATTTTACAGATTTCTGCTTTACTTGCTTTACTTCTTATGTTCCCTTCTAATACCCCATGCACACTTCATCTTTATGAAAAGTGTCCTGTCTTCTTGGTGCCCATTCACATTCTACAAGGCCAAACTCAACTACTATCCCAAACCCGAAGTCTTCCTCAACGTTCCAGCTAACAGTGGTTCACCCGTTTACTGACAACCCGTTCTCCCCCCAGTTGTGTGAACTTTTTTTGATCACCACCCAGAGTAACAAACACATTTTACGTCCTGATCCAGGTCATACTTTTAAATATATATTCCTGAAACAAAAGTTTTAAAGAAGTATTTCTTACTCTTATTATACTGTGCACTGCTATTTTCGATTCAATTCTGTTCTACTTTATTTTTAAAAATTCAAACTGCAAGCCACTAAATTGACTTCATGACTCACCAATGGCTTCCCACCCACAACTTGAAAAACACTGCTCTATAGAAGCATTTCTGAAAGTATGGAACACCTGCATCAGAATTATTGGGATTCTTGTTCAAAATGCAGATCCCTTAACCCAAAACACACTTAAAAAATATGAAATGACATAAGTATGAGGTGATTAACTGTAACATTGTTTATAGTAAAAAAAAGACTGGAAACAAATCAAATGTCCATCAGTGGGGATTAGTTGAATAAACTATGGTTTAGCCACACAGTGGTGTATTATGTGTTCTTAGTACTTCAAAAAAAAGTTAAAGATAATCTATATGCTGAAATGAAGTGATCTCCAGAAAATATTAAGAGGAAAAAAATAAGAGTGAGAAAGTGTTTATAGGATATTACTTTTTGTGTAATAAGAGGGAGATAAATATATATTTAATATATAAATAATATATTAGAATTAATATAACACAATATATTGCTTGTATATTAATAAATTAATAAACCAACTAATATATTATGTGTTGATAATATATAAAAATACATATTAAAGATTTTATTTATTTATTTTTAGAGAGGGGAAGTGAGGGAGAAAGAGAGGGAGAGAAACATCAATGTGTGGTTGCCTCCAGAGTGCTCCCTACTGGGGACCTTGCCCACAACCCAGGCGTTTGTCCTGCACTGGTAATCAAATCCACTGAGCCACACCAACCAGGGCATATGCTTATATTTTAAAAAGAAAAAATAAAAAGATGAAACAAAAACCAATGAAAATTTTTTTTGTGGGACAGGGAAGAAATAGAGAAGACAGAGGAAACAAATATGTAAGTGGACCTCTCTGAATGTACGTTGTTTTAGAGTTTTGACTTGAAACCACATCAATGTGCCATATAAAATCATAGAAGTTAAGTAATAACATTGCAGTCATAAATTTGCTTTGGAAATATGAGTAAGAACTCATGATTGTGTGTCCAAATTTAGTTCAATGGAAAGATCTAGAAGCAATGAAAACCCAGTAAAGTAACAATCACCTGGACACCCAGAGTGTGGCCTCTAAATACCATTTTCTACTAAAAGGAGCCTAAGTTCCTTTCCTAAATGACTGATTCCAGATGTAGGACAGAAAATAAAAGATAAACCTAGGTCATTAAAGAAGCAAGCTATCACTGACAAAAGGGTTTTTGTCAAAAGGACACAAGAGCCAACCTGAAAGAGTTTCCACTTTCCTAATATGGGATAATTTGGGCACTGAAGAGAATAATAACTGTAATTGATGGGTACATACTAAATATTAAAAAAAAATTCATGAGCTCACAATGATATGAAAAAACCCTCATTTCTAAAGTACCAACTCATTACTCTGGGAAGTTGTTTAACAGAAGAAAAGAAGAAGCGTTTATCCTAACATTCTTGTGTGAACTGTATTTCAGAATGACCAAATAGTACATGGGCAAAATTCTTCTTTATAGAAGAATTCCAGTTAATAAAAGCAGAAAGAATGATACAATTTGAAAATCACCATTTTGTACACCCTAATGAAATAATGGGCCTAGCCAATGATAATGAAGTTGTGCTAAAATTATTTGGTGAAAGGCTGTTAGGAAATGTTTGGACAGGCATGCTTACTTTGTTTGAGGGTTTTGTTTACCTCCCAGGGCTTCCGCTTCTGCTGCTGTTCAACTCTCTCCCCTGGCATTCATATTCCCTTATCTCCCCATGGAATGTTCTCTAAAAAGGTATTCCTAGGGGAACAGGCTCTCAAAACAACTGAACAACAGTGAGGCACTCACATATACAAACACAGATTTTAAAAATAAGTAAGCCTATAGATGAGGCCTTAGAAGCATTTATTAAGTTTTAGTATTTGTCTGTTTTTCTTTCTTAAGTACGGACTTTAATTTAAAATAGTTCCTTTTTTTGCATAGGATGAAATGCCTAACACAGTGCATAGCACATAACAGATGTACAATAAATAAGTTTAAAACAAAACAAAAAATAACCCATAAGTGAATCAGTTCTTTTCTTTTTTTAGTGCTTCAGTCTATATTTTTAACTTCCTAATTTTGTCATTCTCTGGGGGCACCAGTCTTTTTTTTAATTGAGATGTAACTGACTTATAACAATAGTATCACTTTTAGGAGTTTAGCATAATGATTTGGTATTGTATACATTGCAAAATGATCACCACAATAAGTACTGGTTAACAGCCATCAACTATGTTTGACTTACCTTGAAATCATTTATTGAGAACATAAATTCTGGGAACCACGGTATTTGGAAGAAGTAATAATAGCTGGATTTGAACAGCTGAGTAGGGTGTTGTAAAATGTATTCTGAAATTAAAATGCCATGTTAGACCTTATTCAAGGAGTATAAATTACTCAAGGAGTATACATCTTTGAAAGAAATTTTTTAAGGCAATTTCACCTTTGAGATAATCCCATAAAAGAATCTATAAACAGGATTTCTGTGTATTTCTCTTTGGAACAATTTCTATGTTCTTATAGGTTTTATGGGTATTTCTGGTATTTAGAAAATTTATAGCACTTTAAATAAACAGCAAGTTTCAATTTATGAAGTCTTGACTCAGAAAGGAAGAGGAAACCCAAACCCACTGCTGTCCTTTAAGGTCTGATCAGTGACCTGACACTTTTCCTAGGGATACACAGGGAGATAATTTTCTGTTGTTCAAAAGATTTTCCTTATTGGTTGATTTGAATACTTTATCCATTTGACTTCAACAGAAAACAAAGTGTTTCCTATAAATTCACTCATGTATCCAGAGAATGCATTCATTCAATTAATATTTGAATATCTATTGTATTTGAGGAGGTTTGGCTGTGAACAAGGCAAAAGATGTTCTCATTAACTTATAAAATAAATGAGTAATAAATACTTCAAAGATCATCTTGATAGCAATAATTCCATAAAGGAAACAAAAGAAGGCAATCTGATTAAGAGTGGTGGTTGGGTGATGTGAAGGGACAAGTATTTAGCAGATGTTGTCAGAATAGGCTTCTCTGGGCTGAATCCTGAATGGTAAGAAGGAATCAGTCCTGCAAAGATCTAAGAAGAGCATCTTGGAACAGGAATTCCTGGGTCTGGCACACTTAAGAAGCAGAAAGAGGCTAATGTGGCTGGTGTGTAGTGAATGAGGAAGGGAAGTGGCATGAAATGAGTCAGAAAGAAAAGCAGAAGCTTGGTCAGGGCCAAACGATAAGGATTTAAAGTGCTTGGAAAGACACTCAAGGTTTAAACTGAAAAGTAATGAAATCATACATATTAAATGTGCATACTCTCAGGTAAGTGGAGCATTGTTATCATTGGGCAAGATTTTTTCAGCCTGCATTAAAAGATATGCAGGCTGAAATACATATTGAAGATAAAATACAGGCATATTACTTGAAGACCCATGTTGACCTGACTCAAGTTGAACCTATTATTGATAAAATAGTTTCAGAAATATTGCAAGTATGCTTTTGCTAAAATGACCAATTACAATTTGTCCAAAATAGCATTTACTCTGTGGTCCTGATCAATTGAGCAAGCATGTAGCAAGACTTCTGCTGACTAATGGAACTGAGAAAAACATGATGTCTTTCAGCATGATATTTGAATCCTAAGCATCCATCCTATTGCCTCAACACAAATAGGTCAGATGGATATGTATCTAAAATTCAACTCTTACACTTATAAGATTTATAAGTGTAAATATTTATAATATTTAGGCATTCATGGTTCCTTTCTCTCTCAATTGCTCAATTTTGAGGAAGAAACAGAAAAATGTTGTTTTGAATTTTTTTCCCCCAGAGGCTGCTGTGGGTTGGAATAGTACCTGAACCCAGAAAACATGACAAGGCTAGTTAAAGGTGACAAAATTATAATTTATGCCAAAACTGAATAAAAATGTTCCTGCCCATTGTTCACAGGCTTTTAATTACTTTTAAGATTTTCTGAATTCCCTTTACAGAAGAGGTTCTCAAAGTATAGTCCACGTAGCCCCCTCCCCCCTGGGGATCCTGAAGACCTTTTTAAGGACTCTATATTGTCAAAACCATTTCATAAGAAAAAATTAGACATTGTTAGCTTTTCTCATTTGTTTGACATTTGCATGGATGGCACAAAAGCAATGGTAGATAAAACCATTAGCTGCCTGGGCACAAATCAAGGCAGGGACCTGAAACAATGCTGGTAGTCACCACATTCTTCACTGGCACACAAAGGCACTAAACAAATACATACATCACACTAAATGCCAGTTTCACTTAATAACGTCTTTGATGAGACAGCAAAACTTGTGTTTTATTTCAACCTTTGAGCGCATGTCTTTTACATTGCGATGAAGTAGAAAGTACACATAAAGCAGTCCTGCTGCACACCCAAAGACAATGGTTGTCTTGAGGAAAAGCACTTCTGCAATTATTTTGAGTTGATAAGTTGAATTACCTGAATTTTTAAATGAAAAACTACTTTTAGTTGAAAGGATGACTAACAAATGATCACCAGTCAGACCTGGATATCTGGCAGGTAGACTCTTGAAAATGAACAAAGCGAGGGAAATACAACGTCCAGCCAAGATGGAAGTGCAGGTAGATATGCTTCATTTCCTCGCACAACCAAAAAAAGGATAACAACCAATTTAAAAACAGAAAACAACCAGAACTGCCAGAAAATCAAATATATGGAAATCCAACAATCAAAGTGTTGAGGAAGACTGGTAGGAGGGGTGGAGATGGGCAGTCAGGGTGCAGAGGACATGCAGCAAGGCAGCAAGATGGTGGATGGTGGACCAGGTGGGTGAGGAGGCAGCTGGTGGACTGAGTGGTCCCACACTCTCATGTGGATAAAACAGGAGAAGCAACAGGGGACAGACCATGCAACCCAGGGATTCAGCTCCAGGACATAAAGCCTCAAAACCTCTGGCTGTAAAAATCTATGGGGGTTGTGGTGGCAGGAGAAAGTGCCAGTCTACAGGAAAGTCCTTTGGAGGGGTTCTTGGGGTCTTAGAAGGTACACAAGCCCACCCACCTGGGGAATCAGCATCAGGACAGCACTTGGAGGGGTGCAAATCATTTGAGGGATGTGTGGGAAGTGACTGAAAGCTGAGTAAGAGCTGAGCAAGCAGCACTGTTCCCTCTCTGACCCCTCCCCCACATACTGCACCAAAATGCTGAAGAGTTGGTGGCCCTGCCCTGGTGAGCACCAAAGGCTCTGCCCCTTACAATGTAACAGGTGCTCTGAGACAAAGAAATATGGCCCAAATGAAAGAACAGATTAAAACTCCAGAAATAGAACAAAGCAACAAGTAGATAGCCAGCCTATCAGATGCAGAGTCCAAAACACTGGTAATCAGGATGCTCAAAAAATTGATCAAGTACAGCTGCAAAATAAAGGAAGAAGTAAAGGCTACACAAAGTGAAATAAAGCAAAATATACAGGGAACCAAGAATGTAGGGAAGGACTGGGACTCAAATCAATTATTTGGAGTAGAAATACTTCCTTCTAAACATTCAACTGGAAAAGAATGAAGGAACAAGATTTCAAAAAAAAATGAGGAGAAGCTTAGGAACCTGAGGGACAACTTTAAATGTTCCACATCTGAATCACAGGAGTGCCAGAAGGGGAAGAGGAAGAACAAGAAATTGAAAACTTATTTGGAAAAATAATGAAAGAAAACATCTCCAATTTGACAAAGGAAATAGACATACACGTCCAGAAAGTTCATAGTCCCAAACAAGATGGACCCAAAGAGGAACACACCAAGACACATCATAATTAAATTGTCAAAGATTGAAGATAAAGAGATAATCTTAAAAGCAGTAAGAGAAAAGGAGAGTTACTTACAAAGGAGTTCCCATAAGACTATAAGCTGATTTCTCAAAAGAAACCTTGCAGGCAAGAAGGGGCTGGAAGGAAGTATTCAAAGTCATGAAAGGCAAGCCCTACATCCAAGATTACTAGAATGGGAGGGCAGATAAAGTGTTTCCCAGATAAGGTCAAGTTAAAGGAGTTCATCATCACCCAGCCCTTTTTATATGAAATGTTAAAGGAACTTATCTAAGAAAAAGAAGATCAAAACTATGAACAGTAAAATGACAAAAAACTCACAACTATCAACAACTGAACCTAAAAAAAAACCAACCCCCCCAAAAAAAAATCAAACTAAGCAAACAACTAGAACAGGAACAGTATCACAGAAATGGAGATCACATGAAGGGTTATCAGTTGGGAGGTGGGAGGGGGGGAACAGGGGAAAAGGCACAGGGAATAAGAAGCACAGTTAGTAGGTACAAAATAGACAGGGGAAGGTTAAGAACAGTATAGGAAATGGAGATGCCAAAGAACTTAATATGTATGACCCATGGACATGAACTAAGCGGGGAGAATACTGGAGGGAATGGGGGTACTGGGTGTATGGGAATAAAGAAGAGTAAAATAATGGCACAACTATAATAGCATAATCACTGAAATATTACTTAAAAAATGACAATGAACAAAGTGAGGCTTTCACTTGAGGGAAAACAGTTGACAGTATTTGTTGTCAATGATTAAATCAAGCTTTCAACTGAGAATTAGATTTTGGAAACTTGTATCTGCTACTGTAAGCTTGATAGCTTTGGAAAACAACAGCTTTTTAAAAAAAATTGGGATGAGATTAATAAATGTGATTCTTTGATATCATATAATGAAATGTGTCAAATTATGGAGGATCTGCATAACTCAACCAATATCTTCCAATGCACGCTGATGAAAAATCATACTTGGGTAGAAAAATCTATTCAAAGTGCTAGAAAGACCATTGGATTTTAACAAAACAGAGTGCAAAAAGTTCATTAATATGATATAAGATTTCACATTGTTACTAACCTTTAAGAAACCACCAATTTGAGTTTGATATAGTATTAAAGAACAAAATGCAGTTATCTGAAAAGGCTATGAAGACTCCTCCCTTTTCCAATTAAAAATCTTTGAAGATTTCTTCATATACTTCAATTTAAACTACATATTGCAACAAATTAAATGCAGAAGCAGATTTGAAAATTCATCTGACTTAATCTATTAAGTCAAAAATCAAAGAGGTTTGCAAATATGTAAGACATGACACTATTTTCACTAAAATTTTGTTTTGAAAGATGTATCTAGTTTTCATTAAAATGTTGTTAACATGTACTGGAGTTATTATTTTTTGATAAATTAATACATATATTTTTAAAAATCTCATTTTAAATTTCCAGTACAGTGAATATTTACAAATATAACTCATATAAACAAAAGCTCAATGGGTCTATAATATTTTTTAAGATATAAAGGAGTTCTGAGAGTAAAAATTTGAAACCTACTACTTTAGAAAATGCTGCCATTTTTTTGATAGCCAAAGCTGTCAGGCCAGAGGAAAATTTATTTCTAGGCTGTCAAAATCCATTGCCATCAAAGTAATGTTACTGCATTTCCCCCCTTTATCTCTCCCTAAGTTAGCAGTAAAATGTTTTCTAAAAATAAATGAAATTATGCAAGCAAATATGAAGTGACTGTTTCTTAGACTCTTTAATATTAAATGTTTAAAGCACACTTTCACATGTTAATATCATGTTTTAGTCATTTAATTTTAAAAATATTATGTTAATCAAATTTTGCTGTTTTTAGTCCAAAGTATCAGGAACAATAGTGAATTGTCATGTTGGCAAAGATGCTTTAATGAAAATTTAAACTCACCTGTAAATACATTTGGATGAGGGAAGTTAATAACAATAAGCTTCATCACCATTTCTGGATAACAGATGGCCATCAGCCAAGCCATCATGCCGCCCCAGTCATGGCCAATAAGAACGCATTTGCCATAGCCTGTAATCAAGAAATAAAGGCTGACATTGAAAAGAAACAGGTGGGTGCATCATTGACTCACATAAAATAGGTACAGTTCTGAAGTTAATCTTTCCACTCTTCTACCCTAATTATGCAGTTTGTGCAGATACTGAATTTGGTATTGCTAAAACTCATATGTCCGAATCACCTAGGTAGCTTTTTAGAAAACTCAGATGCCCAGGCTCCACTCTAGACATGCAAATTCAAAATGTGTCCCAGGAATGAATATATACTGACACATCTGAAATAGTTTGGAAACCATGATTAAGACTGTGTAATTAGGTCATAAGCAAGAGTTATTTGAGTTACTTTTGAATGCTGGAAAATTTTTAGTTACAGTAAAATCATAAATGTCTTATCTATGTCCAACTGGTAAATCTTTATTTCAAAAACCATCTATTTTCTCCCTAATGTCACAAATTCAATGTTATAGTTCAACACAGTGAAATATCAGTATTTTTTTTATCCTCATCCAAGGATATTTTTTTCACTGCTTTTAGAGAGAGGAATGAGGAAAGAGAGAGGAAAGAGAGAGATAGAAAGAGAGAGAAACATCAATGTGAGAGAAAACACCTACTAGTTTTTTTTCCTGTAGGTGCCCTGACCGGGTGTTGAACCTGAAACCTAGGTATGTGCACTGAATGAGGATCGAACCTGTACCTTTTCAGTTTATGGCATGACACTTCAACCAACTGAGCCACATTGGCCAGGAATAAAACATCACTAATTTGGAACTGTAAAGTCAAAGTGACTTAGTGGAAAGTCTCAACTACAGTACCAATTATAAACAAGTTTCATTTCATGTAATCAGTATGGTAATTTAAGTTAGGTTAAAATATTGATTAGTAGTGATTCCTATAGGATTTCCTTTGTATGAATAGATAAGATTAATTTGTAATTTATTTCTACAGTACTTAAAATTTTTTCAAGTAAGTATTTTCACCATCATCCCACCACTACACACACACACACACACACACACACACACACACACAGAGAAACATCTAGTTTATATATTAATTTGCCTAGAAAATCACATGATGATAAATTTAGGCCAGGTCTGGCTGAATTACCACAAAATATGAATGAAAAATGGCTGTTGGAAATTAGTGTCACTGAGTCTACTTTATTGTAATCAGGCTAAATAACAGCACTGCACTGACACTCCCAGACTCATCCATTTTTTCTCTCCTCTAAGAATATTGACCTGATGTATGCTTTCATTAGATTGTTATAGAAAGGGACTTTAATTTGATATCATGGATTTCTCACTGGCTCCATTACATACCAGTGGTACAGCTGGGTTTTAGTCAGAAGGGATGTAGTGAATTAGACTGTTGTTAAGCAAGCATTTACTCTCCCCCTCTCCCCACTGCCATAGAAGGAGTGTACTTTGCTGCCCCTTTGATGTTAGCCTGGATCATGTGATTTGCTTTGCTCTTGCAATGGGTATATGACTAGATCATAGGCTCAGCCATATCACTTGCTTTAGCCAGTGGGCTGCTAGTAGAGACCTAAAACTTGTGTGTGCAGCTGAGCTCACTCTTGCCATCTCTGCCACTGCCAGGAAAAGAGCTTCCCTCAGGTAGCTACTCCCCTTTAGCTTGAGTTCTAACCCAGCTCACAGTGGGAAGCCAGTCTCAGTTGCAACTACAGGTCAGCCTGAGGAAAAAACCCAGAGGTGTTCAGCCTACAGTTTATCTGTAGATTCACGAGCATAAGAATAAATGTGTATGGCTGTATGCCACTGAGTATGGGGTAGTTTGTTATCTAATATCACTGTGGCACTAACTGATCAATACAATAAAGATAATGCAAATGCTATTGCACTTTGTAACATTTTAAAATAAATATTTAGGTGTGTGTTCTAAAGACAAATTTTCTGAGTATAAGACTCAAATTTCCAATAATTAGTTCTGAAATTAATAAATAGTAACATTTGGTCTATTTTTAAAAACAAATTTTCAAAGTCATTCTTGGCTGGTGGACTGAACAAATTATTCTGGATGTATTATTTTAAATGTCCTGTATTTATTAGTATTTTGGTCTATATTCCCAAAACCATGGTGACAGAATCCAGATAATAACTCACGAGAAATGCATCCTCTCAAGAAATTAGGTTATCAGTTCACAATGTCTTGAATGTTAGTCCTTTAAAAATAATTAATACTGTTTTTTAATGTAACCTACCTAAAGAGTCTAAAATATCCCTTATATCTGTAATTAGACAGTCCAATTTATAATTCTCTCGATGAATGGGAGCATCTGTTTCTCCATAGCCTCTCAAATCCAGTGCTACAACTCGGTATTCACTTTTAAATTCCCGTAGCTGGTGACGCCAAGAATACCTGCAGGACACAGGAAACATTAAAAATACCACAGTGACCAATACAAATAGTAATATTACAGACATTCTAAGTGGAAAACTGTATGAAACTCCTTGTTTTGAGAAAGGCTGTAGAGCTGAGCATGAGCAGAAAAGAACTGTTTTTCCTTATTAAATAAGGAAATGAGCACTGACATTCCTTATTAAAATTATTTTATTTATTTTTTAGCAGCTCCAGTGGGGTGTAACAAAGGGCCAGTATCTACAAAAACTACAAAATATCAGACACTAAAATCAATATATATTTTATGTACTTAATGAATCAATTTTCTAAGCTTCTCTGAAATAATTTGTGCAGCTATCAGGGAATCTATGTCTGCAAACGCTTCTGTATTGCAGAACCATTTCATTCTCTGAAAACATTTTATGAGATGAAAACTTATATCCCTGAAAAAATAGATTTGACTCACCTTACTCCACTGTTAAACAGGTTTCAGTGTTTTTTTTAGTAATAACATTTTGCTTATGAATGAAAAAAGTCTGTATATTACAGAAAGGTTATGACTTAAAGAATCCAATAAAACAAATGGTTAAGACAAACCCTTTCTTGCTAAAACAAAATTCTCCTGTGGGGAAGATCCTACACCATGAATACAAGCAAGTGTGATAGTAAAAACACAAAACCACCGAAATGGCACTGGTGCCGACAAATTAAAATGTCCATACTGCGATTCATCTGCATTCTGAGCTGACTTCTCTGGGCAGGTTTCCCCCAGCTCCTCACTTCATATATCATTCAGTATTCAGTGACTCTTACAAACTGTAAGGGCATACAGAGCACATGATGCAGCAGCTATTCTGTAGTAGTCCATCAACTATTGGTTTATTGGTTTATAAAATAGAAGATAAGAAGGCACAACTGTAACCGCTATAATGAGGATAATGCAAAGTCAGCAAGAGACACCCAGGAGGCAAAATACAGACAATGAAAGAATTAAAAGAGGTTGAAAAGGCCAAACTGCATTCCAGATTCCCAAAAATTCAAGGCACTTTGTGACTCTAAAAGAGTGGCTTAAACTGCCTTCATGCTACATAGGAAGTGAATTTTGTAAAAGGAGCAGAAACAGGGGTCATGCTTTCTGGAAAACAAAACAAAACATCTCTATGGTCTCAGGAGGGAAAGAATCCAAGTCCCAAGGAGACCAACTCTGAAGGGCACTTTTCTTCCTTGAACCTCAATCAGGAGGTAGAAAGTAATGAGGAGCAAGATGCGGTTTTAGCAACCAAGGAACATACGCCCTGATCCTTGGCTGGTAAAAGAAGACACGAAAGAAAGTTGCTTCAGAGGAAGCCATCTGCCAGCAGGAATCATTCAGAGTGAGAACCAAGGAAGGCTCTCAAGAATTTCTCTGTATCTAAGGAAAAAAAAAACACCTGCAATAAACTTCACTTAAGTTTTGGAGAAAAAAATGGTCATATATCTATAGCTGAGTCCTAGAGGCCTCTGCTGGGCCAGGCTTTCCCTTTGTGCTTGATCATGGAATGGCAGATTTAATTTAGATGCAGAGATCCATGAGATTTTCTTCTTCAAATGAGCAAAGTGACTTTTGGATAATAAACAGAAAAAAAGACAAAGCTTTTTCAAACTGATTTATTATGTTATTGAATGCAAAACATGTTGGGAACCGCCCTGCCTGGTTTCAGCAACTATAACCCCCCCCACCCCCACCCCCGCCTCATGGCTAAGGCTGAGCGAGAGACCTTGGGACCATAAACCACTAAGGAGACAAAGCTTATCTACCTGGTAGGGGTGCTGCCTCTGCCTTCTTTTCCTTCACCCTACTTGGTCCCAGGCAGATGACTGGTTAGCCAATGATGGGTAAGATTCCTCAAGGGAGGGAAGACCTAAGACTGGCATGGTCATGAAGGGGTACTTGGGGAAGGACTTGGGGGCTATAGGAAAAGGGGGTGATGGGCCCTCGCCCCTCGGCTTTGACATAGCCTGAGTCCTCTGTCTGCAAGAAGTGTCCTAATCTCTTGGCTGCCTTACTCCCCCTGCCTGACTTAAGCCTGAAACAATGCTGCAGGGTAGTGCAGCCCTGGGCAGGAATGGGGAGTCAGGCCTAAGAAAGAATGCATAAAATCCTGTGAAACCTGCTTTGCTAAGAATGCCCTCAGTTTTCTGATAAGGGGCCTAGCATGAAATGAGTTGGTTTCCCAAAGTTTTATGGCCTTTTAGCTAACTGACCCTGGCTCAGAATAAGCCCTCAGAGTTCTTTGAATGTTATCTATTGTTTGATCCTTACTGCCTGACAATGATGAATGAAGACCTTCCTTGAGGAAATGCTCCCAGGAAAGCAATAAAAGCCTGTCCAGGCAGGGGTCAGGACACTTTCTCTCTCTCTCTCAGAGAGTGGCTGTGCTGTCCCTTTTTCTCCACAAGACTTCTGTAGTCCCTGCGAATTTGTTCATCTCAGCCATAACACACCGCTGGTCTGAGTCTGCATCAAAAATATGCATTAAAAATTTGCGTGCACATCCGTTCATGAGTACACTATGTAAAATAATCTGACATAAGCCAAATAAGCAATTATTGTCTGAAAAGATTTTCAGAGTGCAACAGGCAAGTGAACACAGTGATCTGAGACTACAAACCAACAGTGAGGGGGGACTGCAATGCAAAATGACACAGAGCAAAAATATCAATGAAACAAATTGACCACTTTACATCAATAGACATTATCAGGAAGGGTGTTAGACACAGATTTGGAATTAAGAATGGATCCAGAATATTTGATATATTATTAAATATTTATGATTTATGAAAATCTGCAAAATCGTTACCAATTAAAATGGATTTGAATATGTTAATAAAAAGTGTCTTTCTTAGCTAGGCCATAGCAATATTGCTAATCTTGCCTCTGGGTTGTAACAAACAAATAAAGCTCTTTGTTTCCTTAAAGATACTCATCTGGCAATGCATATGATATTATTTTTTCATTAGCCTTACTTAAAATTTTGAATTGATTTTTTTATGCCTTTGTCATTGAAGCCCAACTCTCCCCTGTATATAATCCATCATGCCCAATCAATAAAGTTCTGGAGATTTAACCTCTTAAATATTTATTTAATCACTTTTTTTGTCCATCTCTGCATCATTGTCTTAATTCAGGACTCCATTAAAGCAGCAACCTATTGATTGGTCTGTGTCCGTTCCCTTCAGTTCTGCCTTCTATGAAACCAAAGTGATGTAGCAAAACCACAAACTCTCGCATGTAATTTCCTGCTTAAAATATTTTCTAAACACCTTATTACTCATAATGTGAACCCAACCTCCTTCTGACAGACAAAACCTTCAAGATTTGACTATTACCCAATCTTCCAGCCTGATTACTTCACTCTCAGTCATTCACTGTACGTATAATAAAAAGAGTTGTATCTGTATCGTTCTCACAGCGTGTCTGACACAATGCTAAGTGCTTCGCATGTAGTAACATTGATCTTCAAAACAACGCCATGAAGCAGGTATTATTATCATCCCCACTTTAGAGCTGAAGAAACAGAGGCACAGAGAGGTTGATTGATGTACCAAAGGTCACAGAATTAGCAAACAGCAGAGAGCAAGATTCAAACCCTGATGCCTCTGGGGCACTAAGCTACTTGTAGTAAATAAACACAGCACTGGTTTTTTGCTTTTATAGCTTTGTTCATATGATCTCCTTTGTCTGAAACATTATCCCTCCCCATCATATCCCTGCTCCCCCACATCCTAATCTTCATGCTCACAGAACTCTTCACACTGCGCATCTCCCCTTCTAGGAGACTTCCCAGGCTCCCTCCTTTGTAGGCAGGCTGGGTTGCTCCCCTCTCTCCTCTCCCACTTGTACATACAGTCTTCAGTGTACTGGGCATGTGCTTTATAATGGTTTGTCAGTGTCTGGTGCTTCTACTCAATTGTGAGCTCCTCAAGTGTCTGGTGGAATATCTAGATTGTGTACATGTGCAACAGAGACTTGTTGAAAAAGTGAAAGAACAAACACGTGGAAGCACTGAATGATGGTAGTACTTGAAACAAAGACAACGCAAGTCCCCAAATTCCTGTTGGGGAATTTATACTCAATTTCTACAAAAATGTGCATTTATTTTTCAATTACAGTTTAATTTCAATATTATTTTATATTGATTTCAGGTGAACAGTATAGTGGTTAGACTATCATATACTTTATGAAGAATCCCTGCGATATTTCCAGTACCTACCTGATGGTGTATATAGTTATTGCAATATTATTGACTATATTCCCTACGCTGTGCTTTATATCCCCTGACTGTTTAATAACTACCAATCTGTTCTTCTTAATCCCTGCACCTTTTACTTAGCTCCTACCCCCATATAAATGCACATTAATATTTTAAGTATCTGTGTCTTCATTCAGAATTCATTTAATTAGAGGTTTAAAGGTAAAAGTTTGATTGAAAATAATGTGTATGATCTCACAATATTTTACATTTAAAATTGTATTAGATACTATGCAAACATAATACCTCATATTTCATTACCATAATAATACTTTAAATTGCCTTACAAATAATTTTACAATTGTCATTATCAATGAGTAGAGTCAAACAATACCTTAAGAAATAGGACAACCGTTATCTTAATAAACTACAAAAGAATAATTTTTAAATATAATCTTCCTGGAGTTCATAAATAAAGTATATTTGATTTATATGTTAAACTGAAAAGGAAATCATGCCTCTGCTAGACTGATGGGTATGTCATTCATATTATTAAAGCAAAACAACCCCTTTGATACAAGAATGAGACATATTACAAAATCAGTAACTGCTGAAAATATTATAAATAAACAAAACAACCCATTTTCATCCATGTTTTTTTTTCAGGTAGATTTTGGTAATAACAGAGAACTCTAAAAAAGCAACCTCAGAGATCCAAGATGGCAGAAGAGTAGATGGAAGCTATACTCACCTCCTCCCAGGACCAATCTGGAATCATAACTAAATTGTAGAGAAATCATCCTGAATAACCTACTAAACACTAGCTTGAGAGAAGTCTTATAACCAAGGACAGACAGAAGAAGCCACATCACCAAACAAGACTGGTAGGGAGTGTGGAGGAGGCATGAGAGGGCTACCTGGGCTCCCACAGGTGTCAACTGAAGTGCTAGAGGGATATTTCAGAGGCCAGGGGTTCCTCCTGAGAAGTGTAGGGTGTAAATCTCAAGCGAGGCTCCTAGCCTACAGCACCACAGCTGGAAAGGAGCCCAGAAACATCCAGCTGTGAAAAGCAGCAGGGTTTCTGCCTGCCAGGGAGAGATGGCTGGAGACAGAGAGAGCCTCTTAAAGGGCCAACACACAGAATTTTATTTGCAGCCACTTACCCTGGGCTCTGGCAGAGGGAGGGCAAAGTGGATTGGAGATGCTTGAGGGAAGTCTGGGGTTAGTGGCTCTAAGAAGAGACCTGAAGGAACAGCCATTGGGATCCCTGTGTTAGTCATTCCCTGTACTGCAGAAGCCATCTTCCTCAGGTAGAGTATTCCTGAGGGGAAGCAATAGCTCCACCAGCAGGAATTACTCTGCCCCACCCTGTGGAGCTTAAGCAGGGCTCCTGATTACAGTTTAAGGATATTTCATTGATTAGTTTAACAACTAAGCTGTAAAATACAAAAAAGCAGCCAAAAAGGCAAGATAAAGAAACAACCCCAAATGAAAGGACAAGAGAATACTCAAAAAAAAACTAGATGAAAGGGAGGCAAGCAATTTATCAGATAGAGATTTTAGAGTAATGATTATAAAGATACTCAACAACATGAAAAAAGACATAGAAATCATAAAAAGGGTTAGCAACCTCTTTCCTAGTTATTACTCAATGTAAGAAGGCTTTCTGGCTTCCCAGGCTAGCCATTTTCAGATGCAGAATATCCCTTTTCCCTTCACTGGTGATCAGCCTCTGTGCTC
Source organism: Tonatia bakeri (assembly GCA_004024845.1). NCBI lineage: Eukaryota > Metazoa > Chordata > Mammalia > Chiroptera > Phyllostomidae > Tonatia > Tonatia bakeri. The sequence continues at coordinate 52,583 of PVIA01008080.1, forward strand.
TGCTGTATGAAGAGCCCTCATTTGCCTTAGTACTTGAATAATGATGAATGCATTTCATACAGCTGGTGATAAACATGACTCAAAGAAATTGCCTGCATCAGCTCAGAATATTTTTAAAAGCAATGCAAATATAGGTGGAGAGAGAGTGTGGAAGAAAGTCATCTTTTAACAGCCTTATTTTGGGTTAATTTAGGTAAAGGTCTCACAGATGTGTATCTTGTTTGATCTTTCCTTTAGATTTTAAAAATGATGACCCAGGATTTTACTGTTCCTGTATAACATCTAGTAATATACATTGAATGTCACCAATTTTCAATGGCTGTTCTTAGGTAAGGACAACAAATTCAGATAATGCTTTTTATTTAAAAAGCACTTTTACACACATTGCCAATATATGATTGCTTTGTTTTTATTATGTCAAATAGTTTGATGTACTTGATCTACAAATAAGGTTATTATTTCTTCTGTATTTAGGCCAAATGACTAAAGAGGAATAATAATTATATGTATAATGTACATTGAAATTGGTTTGAGGAAACTCCACACTGCTTTCCACAGTAGCTGCATCAATCTGCAGTCCCACCAACAGCACAGCTGAGGTCCACATCCTCACCAACACTTGTTTGTTGATTTGCTGATGATAGCCATTCTGGCAGGTGTGGTGTAATATTCCATTGTGATTTTAACTTGCATTTTGCTGATGATTAATGACATTGAGCATCTTTTCAAGCGTTTCTTAGCCATCTGTATGTCCTCTTTGGAGAACTGTCTATTCAGGTCCTTTACCCAATTTATAATTGCATTGTTCTTTTTTTGTAATAGTTTGTTTTTTTATATTAGTTTGTTTATAATTAGTTTCTTTTTTTATAATAGTTTGTTCTTTTTTATTTAGTTTGTAAGTTTTTTATAAAGTTTGGATATCAACCCCTGATCAGATGTGTACTTGGCAAATATGTTCTCCCATTCTGTGGGTTGTCTTTTCATTTTGTTGATGGTTTCCTTTGCTGTGAAAAGATTTTTATAGTTGATGTAGTCCCATTTTTAATTTTTTTCTTTTGTTTCCCTTGTTTGAGGAGACATATTGTAAAAAATACTGCTATGATCAGTGTCCAAGATTTTGATGCCTATGTTTTCTTTTAGGATTTTTATGGTTTTGATTTTACATTTAAGTCTTTAATGAATTTCGAGTTTATTCTTGTGTATGGTGTAAGAAGTTCATCTAATTTTATTTTATTTTTGTATGTATCTGTCCATTTTTCCCAGCACTATTTACTGAATAGACTATCTTTACCCTATTGTATGTTTTTGCCTCCTTTGCCAAATACTAATTTGACCATAAAGGCGTGGGGTTCTTTTTTCCCCTGGGCTCTCTGTTCTGTTCCATTAATCTATATATGTTATTACACCAGTATCATGCTCTTTTGATTACTATGGCCTTGTAGTATAGTTTGATATCAGGTAGTATGATTCCTTCAACTTTGTTCTTCTCTCTCAAAATTGCTGTGGCCATTTGGGGTCTTTGTGGCTCCACATAAATTTTTGGAATATTTGTCTAGTTCTGTAAAATATGTCATTAGAATCTTGATAGGCATTGCATTGAATCTATAGATTGCTTTGGGTAGTATGAACATTTTAATGATGTTATTTCTTCCTATCCACTTCTGAGGATATATCCAAAGAAATATGAAACACTGATTTGAAAGAATATATGCACCCCTATGTTCATTGCAGCATTGTATACAATAGCCAAGATTTGGAAGCAGCCCAAGTGCCCAACAGTAGTTAAGTGGCTAAAAAAGCTATGGCACATTTACTCAATGGAATACTACTCAGCTTTAAAAAAGAAGGAAATTTTACCTTTTGCAACAGCATGTATGGACCTGGAGAGTATTATATGAAGTAAAATAAGCCAGTCAGAGAAAGACAAATATCATATAATTTCACTTATATGTGGAATCTAATGAAAAAAATAAGCTAACAAAATAGAAACAGACTCACAGATACAGAGAACACACGGATAGCTGTCAGAGGTCTGGGGCGTCAAGGGGCTGGGTGACAGAAGTGAAGGGACTAGCAAAAACAAAACAAACAGAACAACTCACAGACACAGACGACAGTACATGATCACCAGAAGAAAAGGAGTTGGGAGGAGGTAGAAGAGGATAAAGGGGGGATAAATGGTGATGGAAGGAGACTTGACTTTGGGTGTTGAACACACAATACAATATGCAGATGATACATTATAGAATTGTATGCCGGAAACCTATATAATTTTACTAACCAATGTCACCTGATTCAATAAAAATTTTTAAAACTAAATTTGTTGTAAATTCCACTTTGAGTTGACTTTTTCCTGAATGGAGCTCTGAATGAAATTGACTAGACTCCATAATGATAATAGTGGCAATTTGTTTGGGAAAAAAGACAGAATAAGCCTCGACATAGAGGTCTTAGTTTGGGTATGACACAGTCAGAGGGTTTTCATTACCAGCAATCTCCATGTAGTTGTTTTTGGAATCTCCCTGAACAATTCGGTAGTTTTCAAATTAATGGTCAGCGAAGTTCAATAAATTCAATATGGTCTATTTGAGTAACTGACTTATCAGGAATTTGTTATGCTGTTTTAACTCACGGCAAGGCTCTGCCGGAGTAACAAATGGTGGTTTTGGTGACTAGAAGGGACTCATTCCTATGATCTGCTACTACTTCCTATGCTCTTCAGAGTGGAAGCATCTCTAGGAGTTTTTCAAAACTAAACCATTCCTCACAATGACCAGATCCCTTTTGGACACATCCAAGACTTGACTTTGCTGGAGCAAATGGGACTGATTGATATTCAAGAACCAGTGCTGGGCCCTTCCTAGGCTGTTTGATCCACTGAAAGTTTTAGGACAAGTACAAGAATCAACAGGCATTTTCATTTTGTAAAAGTGCTCTCATAAACAGTAAATAATGGGACAACACTGTAAAAAAAAGTACAAAAGTATAATATCTTAACATATGAACAGCATTCACTGTTCCTGCATTGAATGGATATCACTGCTGTTTTCTGGGACTCCTGAACACAATTACCAAGTGGTTGTAGGTTTGTTTTATCTTTGTGTAGATTGTTTCACATGTAAAGAAGTGAAGTTCCAGGAGGAAAAAAGATCACAGACAAGTATTGGGGTTGGTATGAGGTTCTACCTCATAGAGGTAGTAATGAGGTACTATCTCATTAAAGAGAGAATAATCTTTAAATCTTTTCTTTCTAAAAAGTTACATATCAACCCCCAATTCATATCATGAACTGATTCAGAATGATGATATAAAATATTATAGCAAGATATCATTAATTATTGGCTTTTAATACCCTTTTGGATATTTCCATAAGGTGTGAAATTTGAAGGGTAAAAATCCATGTACCACCATTTCTATATACTGAGAACCAACAGCAGAGGTCAGCTGTAAAGTTCAAGAACAAGGTGTGCCTTATTTTCTGGCACTGGCAACTTTGGAGGGTAGCTAGGAGGTTTAAATGACATGATACATGTAAAACATTTAGAAGAGCCCCTGACGGTCCCACATTCCTGTGCAGATAAACTGGGAGGAGCAACTAGGGAGCAAGAAAGACCGAAGGACCCAGAGTTTCAGAGCAGAGAAATAAAGCCTCAAAGCCTCTGACTGAAAACACTTGTGGGGGTTGAGGCGGCAGCAGAAGAAACTCCCAGCCTCACAGAAGAGTTCATTGGAGAGACCCACAGGGTCCTGGAACATACACAAACCCACCCATCCAAGAATTAGCACCAGAAGGGCCCAATTTGCTTGTGGGTAGCTAGGAAGTGACTGAAAACCAACAGAGAGCAGAGCAAGTGCCATTGTTCCTTCTCGGACTCCTGCCCCACATACAGCATCACAATGCAGCGATGTGGGTTGCCTCACAATGGTGAACACCTAAGGCTCCTCCCCTACTACATAACAGGAGTGCTGAAACAAAAAAAAAAGGGTAGGGGGAAGGCCCAAAATGAAAGAACAGATCAAAGCTCCAGAAAAAAATACAACTAAGCAACAAAGAGATAGCCAACCTATCATACACACAGTTCAAAACAATGGTTATCAGAATGCTCCAGGAACTCACTGGGTGCTTCAACAGCATAAAAAAAGACCCAGGCAGCAATGAAGGTTGCATTATATGAAATAAAGAAACATCTACAGGGAACCAACAGCAACAGGAAGGAAAACAGGACTCACATCAATGGTTTGGAGCAGAAGGAAGAAAGAAACATTCAACCAGAACAGAATGAAGAAACAAGAATTCAGAAAAGTCTGGAGAGGCTTAGGAACCTGCAGGACAACTTTAAACCTTCCAACATCTGAATCATTGGGGTGCCAGAAGGAAAAGAAGAACAATAAGAAATTGAAAACTTATTTGAACAAAGAATGAAGGAGAACTTCCCCAATCTGGCAAAGGAAATAGACTTCCAGAAAGTCCAGGAAGCTCAGAGAGTCCCAAAGAAGTTGGACCCAAGGAGGAACACACCAAGGTACATCATAATTCCATTACCCAAGATTAAAGATAAGGTGAGAATCTTAAAAGCATCAAGAGAAAAGGAGATGGTTACCTACAAGGGAGTGCCCATTAGACTATCGGCTGATTTCTCAAAAGAGACATCACAGACAAGAAGGCGCTGGAAAGAAGTATTCAAAGTCATGAAAAGCAAGGACCTACATCCATGATTACTCTATCCAGCAAAGCTATCATTTATAATAGAAGGACAGATAAAGTGCTTCCCAGATAAGGTCAATTTAAAGGAGTTCATCATCACCCAGCCCTTATTATAAGAAATGTTAAAGGAACTTATCTAAGAAAAAGATAAAAAATATGAACACCAAAATGACAAACTCACAGCTATTAACAACTGAACCTAAAACAAAAACAAAAACAAACCAAGCAAACAACTAGAACAGGAACAGAATCACAGAAATGGAGATCACACGGAGGGTTATCAGTGGGAGAGTGTGAGGGAGATAGGTGGGGGGAAGGTACAGAGAATAAGTAGCATAAATGGTAGGTAGAAAATAGGCAGGGGGAGGTTAAGAATAGTATAGGAAATGTAGAAGCCAAAGAACTTATGTGCATGACCCATGGACATGAACTAAAGGGGGGGGGGATGTGGGTGGGAGAGTGTGTGCAGGGCAAAGGGGAATAAAGGGGGGGAAATGGGACAACTGTAATAGCATAATCAATAAAGTATATTTCTTAAAAAAAAGAAGAAGAAGAGCCCCTGGTACATACTAAATGCTCAGTATGTTAACTTTCATCATCACCATCATCATCTTCTGCCAGAATCAGAAAATTAATTTTTCAGGGTCTCAGGCAATGCCCTGTCCCCAAATTTCTCCCTTACTAATTACTCTTACCACTTAGAATCCCGCAATTACATATTCACCTCCTTTAGAGTTTTGAAGGTGTTTTTAAAAATATTGTATTTATTTATTTTTAGAGATAGGGGAAGGGACGGAGAAAGAGAGGGAGAGAAACATCAGTGTGTGGTTGCCTCTCACATGCCCTCCACCAGGGACCTGGCCCACAACCCAGGCATGTGCCCTGACTGGGAACTGAACCAGCAACTACTCGGTTCGCAGGCCAGCACTCCATCCACTGAGCCACACCAGGCAGGGCAGAGTTTTAAAGGTTTTGTGCCATCCAAAGTCCTTATTTAAAATGTACCTAGCCCTGGAAAAGGTATTACCTTGATACACTCTAATATTTTATGAATAAAAGGTACTTTACTAATAAATGCATTGAGGATGTTAGTACTGGCACACGGATCTCCACACTGAGTGAATGGGTATGAAGAAAAAAATGGACACTTAGTATTCACTGGGGCCATGTGAAAGGTATTTCATATATTTTGACTTTATCCTCATGACTCTGCAAGCAACTAAGTGACTGAGCCAAAATTCACTGCCTATGTTACTTTAGGGAGATTTGACTAATGCTGCAGACTTACCTTTTATTGTGAGCCAATTATGTCAAGCACTACACTAAACAAGCCTATATATACATGCTGGTTTGCATGGGCTGTTTGCCACCCAATTAAGTTGTCTCCAGGTGAATAAAATAAAAGTTTGACATGAAAAAGACTTATGTTTATTTAAGCAGGTAAATCCAGAGTGGAGAAAAATCTTTGTGTGGAGAGTATCTTCTCAAGAGAGGGATCCAAGGAATTTCTGCTCTGAAAAACTGAAGTAGATGGGTTTTTGCCATCCTCCATTCTTTCCTTTAATGCCTAGTGTACTAGCATCCTCTATGCACTTATTAATAAAGTCTCAGTATGTATAACACTCTGATAAGCAAAGTCTTAAATGCAAATGAAAAAGTTAATTGGTGAGTTTACCAGAATTCTGGAAATCCATGAAGTAGCAGCATAAGTGGTTTGCCTCTTTCTCCAGCAGCAACATAATGAAATCTTAACCCCGAATCCTGCCGTAGCAAATAGAGGGCATACAATTTTAGTGCTGATTTGTGTTGATTGTCAAAGCAGTACATTTAGTATTTCCATTTCATTAAAAAGTCACTTGTATTATTTTCAATAATAAGAAATAAGATAAAAATTATTTTTTCGAGAAGAAAAACCTTCATGATTTATCAGGAGGGTAAACTGACAGATGTACTTTTGTCAACATTCCCTTTATAGAACCTGCCTTTCTTCTACCCACAAGGGCAATTTCTATATCATGAGCTTCTGAAACAATGTCACAATTTGTGACTTTTCTCTTACTGCTGTGTCATATTTCATCTCATTCAAATTCTACAGGACGTGTAAATACTTCTGATCTGAATTAATATTCCTGCCATGTTTACCTCCTAGCCATGTATTTTCTCAGCTTGCCTGTCAAGAGCTGTGCCATCGGTTATATAATTCACACCTCCTTTCCATATTTTTAGTTCCCTCCTTCCCACATTATTTTAAGTTGACGGTTGCACGTACAGTTCCCTTCACTGCCTGCTCCTCACGTCACATCAATGTATTTGTAACAGCAGAATGCTCTGAGTGTTCAAGACTTCATCTGCATGTAGGAGACAAGACTGCCCAAGGGAAATAAAAAGCATGGGGATGAGTCAGGAATACAGCAGATACAAAGCAAACTGAAGGGAGGAAACTAGCGAAAAAAAGCAAGAAAAAGAAACAAAAACTCAGGAAAAAAAAATGAGCAAAGAAACCAAGAACCAAAAGGTGAGTGGACACTGGGTTTTATCTTATGTTACCCAAGCAATTGGGTATTTAGGTGTGAAAAAATCTTAAAGGTCATCTAATCCAATGCCATCATTTTTGCAGATTGAGAAACTGAGGTCCAAATATGTTAACACAGATCATGAGGTTGGTTGGGAGTAGGTCTGCGAGTAGAACCCCCCATCAAGTCCTATTTCCCAGGACAACATTCTTTCCATTCCTTGGTTCTGTCTCCTGGGAAACTCTTTAGCTGACCGGTGAAAAAGAAGAAAGGCATTATGGGGAATTTCAGATGATTTTTTTTTTTAGTTTTTTCTCCTCATATTGGATGAAGATAATAAATCTCACTTTGCCCTCAACTACAGAATGTCTTCCTAGTTCAATAGCTTATTGGCATTATGTCTTGGAAGATAAAATACTGTGGACACTTAATTGGATTTAGTGAATAAATTTCTTTTTTGCACCTACTATGTGCCAGACACTGGTCTTTTTTGTTGCTGTTGTTTAACAAATATTAACTCATTTAATTTTCATATCAATCCTAGGCTGAATAAAGGTAAGACAGACATATCCTCTGGTCTTCTGATTTCTAGCTGCTGGACAATCTAGCTCCTAATAGGAATCCCCCACTTGGTGACATAAATGTACCCTCCCGTGAGGCTCCTTTCGAAAGGCCTGTGAGTCAAACCGCAGGGTGCATCACAAAGGGCGCCACCTGGAGCCGCAGGAAACAGAATATCTGTGGGCTGTGAGGAGGCTTCAGACAAAAGTATGGACAATTAAAGAGTCTGCTTGCATGCCTGACATTTACTTTTTATTCCATTCCTTTGGTCTCTAACTTCAAAAGTCGGCTTCCTTCTCCACAAATACACACCATTTATTTACTATTTCATGCTGCTTAGGTCATCTGTCAATGCTTCATTCTGCTGACCTAAATAAACCCTGATTTCTGATGACTTACTCTCTTCACTCTCTCAATCTCTAATATTTGGGCAAGGACAGACTTCTGAGACAGTAGGGCTCACCAGGAACAATTCCCTACAGCCGATCTGAGCTCTGAAGGGCAAAAAGGTGACGGGAGACAGCTTCCCCTTACATTAGAAATGGGAGCAAATTATTCTGGATGGTGGTGGAGGGTGGGACACTAATATAATAGGACCCTGATTACAGAAACTCCACATAACCCCCCCCTCCACCTCTCCCTCTCCCTCTTCCCCCCCTCTTCCTTCTCCTACTATCTCTGGCCACACCGCGCCCCTCTTGCCTCCCCTTGGCATCTCAGTCGCCCCCGCCGCGCGCCCTGCGAGCCCAACACACTAGGGGACGCTAGGCCGGCGTCAAGGAAGGAGCAGCCCCGCGCCCTAGGCTCTCACTGCCGTCATGTTCCCTCCCGACAACGCTGAGGTGGCGCCGACCTTCACCTTGATCCTTACGTAGCAGTGGGTACCCAAGGAAGGGTCGTTCAAGCACGGGGGAGGGTGTTCCCGGGAGACCCTCCGGAAGGTCTGCGCAGGTCCCTTGCCGATGCTCCACAAAAGTTTGAGCAGGTAGATGGAGGTGCAGAGCCCGCAGTAGCAGTAGATCAGGGACCAGAAGAGCAGCGACCGAATCGTGACCATCAGGCGGGGAAGGCAACCCCTGAGCCTCGCCATGGGGCAGCAGAGGCACGGCGGGGCCCACCGCGCCTGAGGCTCTGGAGCGCGGCGCTGAGCCTGGTGGCGCGTCAGGCCGGCCTGCCCGCCCTGGTGTCCGTCCGTCCGCTGTCCGTCTGCGGTAACCGGCTCCGCGCACACCTCCCCGCCGGCTGCCCGGCAGCTGGGCCGGCCGGCGGGCCAAGTCTCAGCCTCCGCCTCTTGCACTCACCGCGCGCGCTCCGGAGCAGCTGCGCTCGGGCTGCGAGGTCCGCCCAGGACTAGGCAAGGGCGAAAACCCGGTCTTCCTCCACAAGGTGAAATCCCATCTCCAAACTGTGAAGAAATGAAGGCGAGATTCTCAAATCGCTCCAGTTACTGCGGAGGGAAGCGCCAGTTTTGTTTTGACCGGTGTTCAAATCCTCTCGTTGTCCATTCCACTTGGAATTTCATTAGGACCATATATGGGCCGTGGAGAGGCAGGGGGAGTAACTGGTTTTCATACTATGCAACAGACATTATAACTTTGCCCCTAACACTTCTAAAGGTGTTGATATTCCCCATCTAGTTCAGAGTCATTATATATAGTCAAGTCTGGAAAGCCCTGGTCTGTTCTCTGCCCCTGGAAGTTTTTCCTTTACAAGAATATTGTATAAATGGAATCACATAGTATGTAACCTTTTGTTTTTGGCTACTTACACTTAACATTATGCTCTGAGATTCAACTGTGTTGTTATGTGTATTGTTCATTAATGTTTCATTGAACGGATGCACCATACTGTTTATCCGTTCCCCACTTAAGGGACAGTTGAGTTTCTTCCAGTTTTGGTGGTTATGAATATAGCCACTATAAACATTCACATAAAGGGGTGTGTCTCGTGTGTGTGTGTGTGTGTGTGTGTGTGTGTGTCTGACTCTAAGTTTTCATTTCACTTTAGTAAATACTTAGAAATGAGATTGCTGGGTCAGGTGGCAAGTCGCATTCAGCGTTATGAGAAACTGACAAACTGGTTTCCAAAGTGGATGTACAATTTTGAGTTTCCATGGACAATGTGTGAGACTATGGTTAAGTTATATTCTTGCAAGCACTGGGGATTGTCAAAGAAATATTTTTAATTTTAGCCATTCTAAGAAGTATGTAATGGTATCATTGAAATTTAAATTTCCATTTCCCTAATGACAAATGTTGAACATCTTTAAGTACTTATATGCCACTCAAATATATTCTTCTTTGACCGCTTTTACTTGTTACTGGTGGTAGGAAGTCCAGACGTCAGAGGGGCATTCTCTGCTGTCCTAAGGCAGCCTTATAGGCCGGCAGTATGTCCTCGGATATCAGAGTGGAGGCTTCTTAATACCCCTTCCCTGCCCCCAGTGGCAAGGCATCTCTGGCAGTCTGCACCTATGATATATTTCCTGCCCCTCTCCCAGGACTGGACGGCTTAGTATTTCTATTTCCTTCCCCCAGCTGCTGTAAGTCTTCATCAATGCCGTAAAGGTGGTAAGGTTTGCTGTTCCTGCCCCTTGAGGTCTGTATTTTTTGGGAAGATAAGGGAGAAGGAGGGGGGGGAGGAAGGACAGTTTGCTTATCTTACACCTGCTGCTGTTCTCCTTCACACCTGCATCAGGGGTATGGCCTTCTCAGAACCCTCATCCTGCACCCCAAATCCGACTTGTAAAGCACTAATTAGGTGTGTGGAGAAGAGGCTGCGTGTGGTTGCAGATTTCTCTTGTGCTCCCAAGCATTCTATCTTCTCAAGCTAGTCCATACCCAGTCTCTGGCAATTTGATACAACTCTTAGATGTTTTTTTGTTGTTGTTGTTACCAGATTATACAGCATTTGGTGGTATCTGCCTCAGGCAAGCCAGTGCTTATATGTCCTGTTTCTGCTTGGATGTGTTGGTCTTTTCTTAGATTTCAGGTTATTTGGTTACCTTGCAATCTCAGCCCTCAGATTATTTTAAGAGAAGTGCCTTTAAAGGTTGTCTTGCTTTTAAATTTGTTGTAATGGTGGGAGAAATGCTTTCTTCAGCTTTTGAGATTTCCAAGCAGAAGTCTGAATTCCCTAATTTTTCAGAATTGGGAGATGAAAGTGTGGGCAAAAGTAGGTTTATAGTTGTTCATATGGAAAGTAATATCATAGTGTCACCCCAATAAATTCAATAAAAATTCAATACAATTATACATAGTGGCAGAAAACAACACAATATGATAATTAATAAATGATAATACAAAAATAAACTTTCACATATAACCATAAACCTATTTTTGCCCACCACTGTATTTGTATTAGTTTTTATTGGTATTTGTTTTAGGTATATGATATAATGATTTGATATATGTATATACTGTGAAATGATTACCACAGTAAGTTTTGAATTTTTGTAATGTTGAGTGTTACTTTTTTCCATTAAATTTTAAAATGAGATAATTGTAAATTTATATGCTATCATAAGATAAGTAATGTACACCGTGTACATTTAATCCATTGTACTTTACACTTTATAATTTTATCATACATATAACTTTGTGTATCCATCAACAAGGTCAAGAATACAGAACATTTCTATAGTCACAAGGATCCCTCATGTTGGCATTTCATAATCACACATACACCTGATCCCTAATTTCTGGCAATTTCACTCATCTGTTTTCAAAATTTTGTCATTTCAAAAATGTTATATAAATGAAATCATATAGTTTATTGATGCGGACTCCGTCCAGCGGGTCCATATGTTGTGGATGCAATGAACAAATTCACACAGACTACAGAAGTCCTGTGGAGAAAAAGGTATAGCACAGCCACCCTCTGAGAGAGAGAGTGTCCTGATTCCTGCCTGGACAGGCTTTTATTGCTTTTCTGGGAGCATTTCCTCAAGGAAGGTCTTCATTCATCATTGTCAGGCAGTAAGGATCAAACAATAGGTAACTTTCAAAGAACTCTGAGGGCTTATTCTGAGTCATGGTCAATTAGCTAAAGGGCCATAAAATTTTGGGAAACCAACTCATTTCATGCTAGGCCCCTTATCAGAAAACTGAGGGCATTCTTAGCAAAGCAGGTTTCACAGGATTTTATGCATTCTTTCTTAGGCCTGATCTCCCCATTCCTTCCCAGGGCTGCACCACCCTGCAGCATTGTTTCAGGCTTAAGTCAGGCAGGGGGAGTAAAGCAGCCAAGCAATTAGGATACTTTTTGCAGACAGAATGAGGACTCAGGCTATGTCAAAGCCGAGGGGCGAGGGTTCATCATCGCCTTTTTCTACACCCTCCAAGTATTCCCCCAAGGGCCCCTTCACATCCATGCCTGTCTTAGATTGTCCCTCCCTTGAGAAATCTTACCCTTCATTGGCTAATCAGTCATTCGCCCAGAGCCAAGCAGGATGAAGTAAAGGGGGCAGTTATATGGCTTTGGATGTTTTGTTTATAAGAAACTGCCAGCTAGATTCTAGAGTGGCTGTATCATTTTACATTATGAGCCAAGTATGAGCGATCCAGTTTATCTGCATCTTTGTCAGCATTTTGTATTGTCACTATTTTTTATTTTAACCTTTCTGATAGGTGTGCAGTGTTATCTAATTGTGGTTAAATTTACATGTTGCTTATGGCTAGTGATGGTAAACATGCTTTTATATATGAGGTCTGTCTGGAAGAAGTCCAACCATGTTAAAATAATAAGAATGGTTTGCGTGACATCAATGTAACCTGGCATCCAAAGAGAGTGGACTGGAATGCATATGTGTAAACAACGACAACTTCACTGTGCTAGTCAGTGGGGGTGGTAAACACTGTTGAGTGAGCATGTGTACAGTGTGGACAATGCATTCAAAATGACTGAGTGAGTAGAGCAATGAATCTACATCAAATTTTGCATTAAGCTTGCACTTCCTTCTGTGGAAACTATTTGGATGATTCAGAAGGCTGCAGCTAAGGGCAACTGATGATTGGCAGATTCATCATGACAATATGCCAACTCATGAATTGTATTTTGTGCAGGGTATTTTGGCAAAATATCAAATCACCCAGGTGACTCAGCCCCTCTACAGCCCAGATTTAGTGCCCTGCAACTTCTGACTTTTCCCAAAACTAAAATCACCTTTGAAAGGGAAGAGATTTCAGACCATCAAGATTCAGGAAAATATGATGAGGCAGCTGATGGTGACTGGGAAAACTATGTGAAGTCCCTAGGGGCCTACTTTGGAGGGTACTAAGGCACCATTGTCCTGTGTACAATGTTTCTTGTATCTTCCTCTATTTTTCATAGTACACAGTTGGATACTTTCTGGACAGACCTCAGATGTATTTGCCATATTGTATATCCTCTTTGGTGAAATTTTGTTCTTTTTTTTTTTTTTGCCTATTTTTTAGTTAAATAGTTTAGGTTTTTTTTTAAATTTATTTTTAGAGAAGGAAGGGAGGGAGAAAGAGAGAGAGAGAAACATCAATGTGCAGTTGCTGGGGGCCATGGCCTGAAACCCAGGCATGTGCCCTGACTGGGAATCGAACTTGTGATGCTTTGCTTCACAGCCCGCGCTCAATCCACTGAGCTATGCCAGCCAGGGCAATAGTTTAGTTTTTTACTATTGAGGTTTGAGAGTTCTTTATATGTTGTATATGCTATTTCTTTGTCAGATATGAGGTTGGCAGATATTTTGTCCTAATCTGTATCTTATCTTTTCACAGAGCAAAGTTTTAATTTTGGTGAGAAATTCAGCAGCTATTTATCAAAGTTTAATTCAGAAACTGCTTAAACATTAGTTACACAAAATACCATAGCCTGTGGTGAAATCCTGTAGTCATTTACTTTGTATTGGAAATAAGAATGAATGACTTATATTACTTTAATTATTTAACCTTATCTTGGGAAGTTATTGCTAATGAAATAAACAAACAAACATAACCAAAACCAAAAGTAGAGAGTTTCCAATCTGTGTGACCTTTGTTTTTCTTGTTTTATTACATTGGCTAGAAGTTCTAGTACTATGCTGAATAAGAGTGGTGAGAGTGGATATCCTTGCCTTGTTTCCAAATGTAGGGGAAAAACATTAAATTTTTCATAATTAAATAGCTGTAGATTTTTTGTAGATAATTCTTTTTTTAATGAATGAAAACATATTTATTTCTATTTTTGTTTCTTTTTGTTGTTTCTATATTAACTTATCATGACAGTTCAATTACAGTTGTCCCCATTTCCCACCATTGCTCTCCCCTGCCCTGCCCACCAATCTCCCACATCCAATCCTCCCCACACTTGTCTTTGTCCATGGGTCTTTTTTTTTTTTAATTTTATTTTAATGATTGTTCAAGTACAGTTTTCTCCCCTTTACTCCCAATCAAGCCCACCCACCCCTCCCTCCCAACTTCCCTCCCATTACCACCCTCCCCCTAGTTTTTGTCCATGTGTCTTTTAACTTTGTTCGCGTAAACCCTTCCCCTTTTCCCCTGAAATTCCCTCTTCTCTTTCCTCTGGTCACTTTCTGCCTGTCCTCTATTGCGGTGTCTTTGACTATATTTTGCTTGTTTGTTGTTTAGGTTCCTGTTAAAGGTGAGATCATATGGTATTTATCTTTTTGTAGATAATTCTTGACAAATTAATTTTCCTGTTTCTAACTTGCTGATTTTTTCTAAAAAAAAATGTGAGTTGGATTTTGCCAAATGCCTTTTCTCTCCATTGATATAATCATGTATTTTCCTTCTTTTGCTTGTTGATATGATGAATTATACTGATTTTCAAATTTTGAATCAGTCTCACATACATGGGATAATCACGCTTAGTCATGGAGTATAATTCTTTTTATGGTATTTTGTTGAAGATATTTTTGTCAAAGTCATCACAGGTAATGGTTTGCAGCTTTGTTTTGGTACTGTCTTTGGCTGTAGTATCAGGATTATACTGGCCTTGTAAAATGAGTTGGGAAGTGTTCCCTCTTTGTGCTGATAAAACTTACAAAACTTTTCATTTTTATCCTCTTGACAATTACAGAATAGACTGATTTCTGGAAGAGGCATTTTTCAGAATAGATTTTCTGGAAGAGATTGTCTTAAATTGGCATTAATCCTTAACTTAAATGTTTGGTATAATTCTCTAGTGAAACCACACAACAGCACAAGGCTATTCAGATTATTTCATGTCTACTGAGTTTGGGGTGGTTTATGGGTTTTGAGGAACTGGTTTAGTTCTTCAAATTTATGAGTGTAGAATTATTCATAGTATTCCCTTCTACCTTCTTCATGGTTGTCAAATGTATGGTGATATGCACCATTTCATTGCTGCCGTTGATTTGTGTCTTATTTTTATTAGTCTTGCTAGGGTGTTATGTTATATCCACCCCCCCCACACACACACAGAACCAGTTCTTTTTTTAAAACCACTGATTTTTCTCTTGTTTTCTTTTCAATTTTATTGATCTCTGCTCTGGCCCTGCTATGGGCTTATTCTTTTTCTAGGTTGAGTGAGGAACTAAGATCATTGATTTGAGACCTATCCTTATTTCTAACACAAGCACTTAGGTCTTACAAATTTCTCTTTCAATAGCATCCCACATATTTCAATGTTATGTTCATTTCAATACAGCTTTTAAAAAATCTTTAAGATTTTCTCTTTGACACATTATTTGTAATTGTATTATTTATGTGTTTAGAGATTTTCCTATTGTGTATTATCAGTTTCTCTTCTGATACTATACAAAGGACTAGTCTATATAATTTCATTCTTTTAAATGCCTCATGACCTGGATATGGTCTATTTTGGTGAATGCCAAACATTAGTGGATAAACATAAATACAGCATAATTACTTCAGGTCATTCTTCATATTGCACACATACTGACCAATGAATGTCATCTGAAAAATACAGTTAGCAGTGAGGTGCATACAGCTTTTCCCTTTGCCCCCTCCTCCAAAATTTAACAACACAAACCTAGAATCTAATCAACACACACTGTGACAAATGATTCAGACATGACAGTGCAATGAAACTATATGCTAACATTTTGTGCAACCTTTTGAGAAAACAAGCAGACATAATGATTAAGATACATAGTTCCTGATAACTAGTTGTGTCCTAAGGGGCATTATTAAGAGAAATAGTGCTGCAGAGAAAACCTGCATATACACACGATGAGAAGATAAACTTCAAAATTAACATATGCATGTTTAATACTGGAAACATTACAGTCTTCCAAAGTTTCTGTACATGTTAAGTGGACAGTTATTTTTCCCTCAAAAATTTAAGGATTTAGTTCTACTCTTTCTGGTGGTCATTGCTGCCGGTAACTCATTATTCCTATTTGGTGATAACTTCTTTTCTCTGGCTGGTTGCAAAATCTTCTTTTGCTAATGGTATAGTGCAGGCCATGGAAGAATGCCATAGATATGGATTAAAGAGTTATCCTGCTTGGTATGTTGTATTTTTAGGGTATAAAGATTCAATTTATTTAATTTTAAGAAATCACAATTATTGTCTCCTCAAATGATGACCCTCCTTGTTCTTTTTGTTGGTCCCAAGGACTCCAATCAGATATGTTAGGCCTTTTCAGCCCTGGTTAGTATAGCTCAGTGGATTGAGTATGAGCTTCGAACCAAAGGGTTACTGGTTCGATTCCCAGTCAGGGCACATGCCTGGGTTGTGGGCCAGGTCCCCAGTAGAGGGTGTATGAGAGGCAAACACACACTGATGTTTCTCTTCCTCTCTCCCACCCTTCCCATCTCTCTAAAAATAAATAAATAAAATCTTAAAAAAAAAAGATATGTTAGACTTTTCCAATTTATCCTCTAGATCAGAGGTTGACAGACTTTGTCAGTAAGGGCTCAGATGATAAGTATTTTAGGCTTTGGAGACCAGTCTGTTCTGCCTACTGAATTCTTCCATTACAACACAAAAGCAACTATAGACAGCATGTATTTAAATAAACAGCTGTATCTGTATTCAAATACAACTTAAAACAGGCAAGCTGGCTTTGACTTGTGGGCTGTAGTTTGCCAGCCTGTTCTAGATTTCTTAATATCTCTTTTGCATTTCATTCTCAATGTCTGTATCACATCCTGTGTTTTATTTGGATATATTTTCTAGCTAATTTTCTCTTTAGTTGTGTCTAATTGTTTTAACCCAAATAAAACCCTGTTGAGGTTTTATTTCAACACTTTCCTTTCTGTAAACTTTTCTCCAAATCCATCCATTCCCAATTTTATCTCTTTAAACATTTTACAAATACGTTATTCTACTGCAGTCCTTAACAGACAAAGGAATAAGGTATCAATCTCTATTTGTTCATCGTTTCTGCTGAGTCCCACGCATTGTGGCTTGCTTTTTTAAATTGTTCATCTTTGATCATGAGCTAATTTCTTATAGCAATTCTGCTTCTGCCTATGGCCAGCCTGGGACCTAGTTGGTCTTTTGAAGACCTCCCCTCACCTCACCATTGGTCCATGGCACAATTAATGTAATATGGCTCCTAGCATCTTATTTCTAAGAAGCCCCACCACCCCAACTAATTGGTTACTACTCTCCTCCCAACTAATTGTGGAGTGGGGGATTCTGAGAGAACTCCTGCCTCTCTGCGACTTCCAATGCTTCTAAAAATGGGTCCCATAAAGGATACATTTATAACACTAGAAACAAAATTGGTAGGGTCAGTTCTGATCTAATTCCAGTCAAAATACTACTGTTTTAATTTCACTCAAATTTTACAAATTAGGTGATTCTAAAATAACAGTGTGAGAGCTATTGTAATTCAGAGGTTCAGTAAGTAACCTGTGGTAGCAGAATTGATAATTGTCTTAGAGAAAAAGAAATATGGTCCCCTACCTCATACCATATTAAAAAATATCTTTAATCCATCTTGACTTTTAATGTAAAAATTAATTAATCAATCAAAGAATATGAAGGCAGTAACATCCAGCACTGGTGTGGATAATGGGAAAATGGAACTTTCAAACTTAGAGGAATGGGACCTGCTCTACTGTTTCTTGAAACAGTCAGTTATCTGGCACCACCTATGATAATTAAAGCTACATACTCCCTTGGACTGTAACTTCTGATCCAGCAACCCCATTTTAGGAGCTCTACTCTTTAGAAAGGGAAACACAATTATGTAAGGCTATGTAAGCAAGATATTTACTTCAGCATTGTTGTGGTGGGAAGACTGGCATCAACCGAATACATATGAGATTAATTATGTGAATTACAGGATAGCTCTTCTAAGTAATGCCATAAGAATAAACTAGTCTATATCCATCTGAAGATCTAGATGGATGCTCATGATGCATTAAAACCAGCTTTCAAACAACGTGTATGAATGATCATGTTTTTGTAAAAACAAGTCCCTGAAAGTCTCTACATGTCCAACATAAATGAGCAAACAAGTTTAATTTCTCAATAGTTGGGGTGGGGAAAGGGAAATTCTTACAGTCTCTACATTTTGTCTTTAAACTATATCTTAAACTTTGTGATTTTAAAATGAGGCACTACAAAATGTATAATTAGCTATAATATTCATATATAAATCACTAGTAACATGACTTTTAGACTGAAAAATTGACCTCAATTGTTGATTTCTACAATCATGTAGAAATTAAATGTGACAATTAGAAATATCTATAACAAAATGTTAATATCCAGAATATGTGAAGATAAAAGCCCCTCACAAATTTCCATAGTTGACTATATTAAAAACCACTGAATTATACTTTGAAGGGTGAGTTGTATCTTAATAATTTAAAAATTCCTATAAAGAAAAAAATTGTAGATGATAGATTGATGAAGGGAGGGAGGTATAAGTTGGAGATCTGAACACAATGGAGACATAAGAGAGCTGATTGCCTAGGGAGAGTGAATGGACCATGGAAATGCAAAGATTTCTTGGCAGCTATGACTAAGCTGAGATTATGTTCATGGATTTTGAAACTGGTTATCATGGTTACATGTCTTTCTCTAACCACAATTAGCTTCATTAGTGCAGAGCAGGCAGTCAGATTCAATAAGGATTTGAGTTTGGCCAAGTGACTGCAACCAGGAAAGGAGTAGTGGAATGGAGAGTGTATGCAAGGGAATGATTATAAATAATAATATGCTACAAACTTGGAATAAGGACTGAAGGGAGAGCAGCTGTGAGAAGGCACTAGGATGCGAGTGCTGGAGTCAGGGGAGTAAGCTAGAAAAAGAGGAGGCTGTAGTGAGAAACTAGGGTGCTTGACATGGAGACTAAGAAAGGGTTTTCGGTATTTATTGGTAATGACAAAGGAGTAGCTAAGCCTGATATAAAGGTCATTAGTAGAGAAATCAAGAGTTTCAGAAGTGTTTAGAGAGTAACAGTGAAACAGAGACTAAAATCTCTGGGGAACCAAGTAGTGGAACCAGGGATGGCAAATGACTACGGGTGATATAGTCCTGTGATCATGAAAAACATAAAATTGGAGTATTTAGGGAGGAGGGAGAATGGTCTGTAAGTGGTACTCCAAAAGTAAGAAAAACATTCCTGAAAACCAGGCACTCAATGCAAGTCTGCCAGAGAGAGCTGGTTCCATTACAGCAGTGGCTCTCAACCTTGTGGGGCTTGTTCAGCTATATGGACTGCTAGACTCCATACCCTAGAGTTTCTGATTTACTAAGTCTGGAGTTCGAGAATTTGCAGTTCTAAAGCATCCCCACATGATGCTGAGACAGATGGTCCGGGAACCATACTTCCAGAACAACAGAAGAACACAAAGAGGGAAGAACAAGCAAAAAGGATAATTGTGTGGGAAATGTTGCTGATGGGGACAGAAAGGGATCTGTGGTAAACCAGGCTTTGATTGAAGGCTAATTTGCATTCAATATTCCATGCATGAAGTTAATAAAAGTAAACTCCACTGTAAGAAGAGAAGCATCTTTACTGAAAAATAATGCATCAGTTATACATTGACATTTTTCTCCACTGAACTGACTTTAACCACATACCAAAACTTTGTTGAGCATCTACGGTGATCCCTCACCTATCACAGGAGTTATGTTCCAGAGACCCCCGCCACAGATGAAAATCTGAGAAGTAGCAGCGTTATATTTATTTATGTTTTAAGGCTTTATAAATCCTTCCCACATTCCTATAAACCTTCCCCATTCTTTTATTAACCTTGCCCACACTCTTAGAAACACTTCATATGTTCTTAAATACTTTCTACACTCTTAAACCTACATAATTTTAACAACATATAAATTTCTATATGGGTACTCACCAGTGAAGTATACAAAATCCTGTGATATAGCGAAAACTCTGAGATACAGAATTAGATATATATACATGTTTTAAAAAACCCGTGATACAGTGAAGCCGCAATAAGTGGACTGCGATATAGCAAGGGATGACTGTACTGTGTCAGGCCCCTTACAGACTGAGCAATGGTTAAAATTGGTTAAATACTAATAACCATATCATAGCTCTCTAAGGGCTACTCCAAGTGTTTATATGAAAACCTCAAGAAAGCAGTTATTTTTTTAATATAAAAGGATATGTTAATAAAGCTAAACTTTCTTGTTTAAGCTATAGAGGACAAAGATAACTTACTGATCAATTTTATTAATTAAAGACAATGGAAAGGCTGAGTATGTACATTTGACAGAAGTAAATTCTTATTTACTATCCTCATTTTTCTCTTCAAAATGTAAAATTTCCCAGATATTAAAAGTATAACATAATTGATATTAAAGAACCATAAAATGCTAAAAAGTATAAAGCAAATGAAATAAAAACCTGTAATTCCATTAACTAGAGGTAACCACTATTCTGATGTATCTTTCTTTTCTGCTTTATTTTTTTATTATTCTTCCCTGTGGAACTCCACCATAGCTTCTCAGTCAAATTTGTATTCTGGAAAGACTCCATGTTGGATTGCTTCTTCAAATTTAGTGGCTTAAAACAACAGCAACCTATTTCCTCACAGTTCTGGAGGTCAGAAGTCCAAAATGATTCTCACTAAATTAAACTCAAGGTGTTGGCAGGGCTGGGCTCTTTTCTGGAGGCTGTGAGAACATCTGTTTTCTTGCTTTTTCCAGTTTCTAGGGGTCTCCTGCACCCCCCTTTCCATCTTGAAAGCCAGCAATGGCTTGTCCAGTCTTTTTTACATGGAATCCCTCTGACCTGTTGTATCTTTCTAATCTACACACACACACATACACAGATTATATATAGATATGCCTCATCTGTATCTATGTGATCTTTTAGAAAAATAACATAATGTATAATATTAGTATATACATATTAATTTCTTGGTTAAATATAGGTATAGTTGAATAGGTATGACTATTACTTTAATACTGGCTATGTTTTGTGAAGGTATCACCATCATTTTAGCCACTAGTCAATTGTGTTTATTAAATAAGTGATGGTTTAAAGATGTTTCCAAAAATATACTGACTATTTAAAAAATGAACAAGGAAACTTTTTTCTATGATACATGTATATTTTTAATCAGGGGTGTCCAACCTGCAGCCTAAGGGCCACCTGCAGCCCAGGATGGCTGTGAATGCGGCCCAACACAAAATCTTAAATTTACTTAAAAAATTATGAGATTATTTTGTGATTATGTGTCAAAATGTATTTAATGTGTGGTCCAAGACAACACTTTTTTCCAGTGTGGTGCAGAGACACCAAAAGGTTGAACACCCCTGCTTTAGATGGTACCAGAATAGTGCCTGAATTGTGTTACTCTTCAAGGGTCCAGAATTTTAAAATACATGGAGCTGAAACACATGATTTATACATAACAGCAACTTGAGAATGATGAAAACTATTTTACAGATTTAAATTTAAAAAACTATGAGATTTAAACATTCATTGCTATCACATATATACGTTAAGAAACGCTCTATACGTTCCTATAGACTTATAGACATAATTCATATCTACTGTTATTTTGCCTCAAATTTAACATTTTTCAAACCATAGGTAATATTTTCTTTAAACTAAATTTCAGTATAAATTTTGAATATATAATCAGCAGCAAATCTTATGTAACCTGGCAATGAAAGAAACCAAGAATTATTTGTTAGAGGTTCTAACTATTTTTGAAGGCAGACAATATTTGTTTGAAAAGTTAAAACTCCATATAAACTATATTTTTCATGCACCTTTATATGTTCTTCATTTTTAAACAAGCAGAGATTTTTTATTTTTGTATTTTCATTGCTAAGAAAAGGCCTATAATACATACAATTACTAGTAAAATGAATAACACCTAGGAATTTATTCAATTTTAGGAATCTAATATTATGAAATTTCCTGTAATTATGTCATTAAAAAAATGAACATATACCTATTAAGAAATTTAAGAGCAAATTGTTTAATCATTTTAGAGCAATCAAAATACAACATTAAGATTGGTATCTTGGTGTCTGAAAGCAATCATTTTATCATATGCATTTTAATATTTTATATCATTCATTTTAAGTTGATGGTTAATTTAAAAACTGAGTTTTAATCAAAGTTGTTTTCAAACATTGTCATAATGTCGCTCTGAAGAGTCATATCAATGGTACCAGCCATCTATAAAAAAAGAAGAAAAGTTTAAATGTTACTTTAAAAATTTATCCCTTCATTACATCTATATAAACATTATGCAACATTTGGAACACATCATATAATATGAATACAAACTTATTTAACATAATGAATTTGTATAATTTTTATTTCTATTTAACATACTAATTTGTTAAAATATTGCGTGTGTGATAAATAAACACATCAAATTACTGGTATTTTCTGAATGAACTAGTATGTTACCTATGTAAGAACAGTATATGTTAAAGCTATAGAATTTCCTTGATTCTGCTAGTTAATGACTATGTGATGTAAGGTAAAATATTTAACCAAGTTTATTTTATATGTAGGTATTTATGAAGATCAAACCAGATTGCATGTAGAACACTCAGTATATTTTTTAAAATTAAATGATAGGGGGCCATTAAAAATAAGCTAAAGCAAAGAAAGGCTAATTAAGACAAAGGAAACAAATGCTTACTATATTTTGGAGCCTTCTCTAAATGCCCCTGTGATATAGGTTAAATATTCTCTGGCGTCTGACATGACACCAACTATGAAAGTTCAAAAATATTTTTTATCAGTAAACTGTAACAGCCCAGAGTAGTGGGTAAACTCATCAATTTGCAACTGGTTGGTTGACTTCCCAGGTGGGAATCAGTGTTCTCACTGGCTATCTGGGAAAAGATTTGGAATTCTTACTTATCTACCAAAAGGGTATTAAAAAGTTATGTGTTGACTCATAAACTGCAAAAATGTCTTTAAATATGCCTTAGAGACCAAGAAAGAAAGAAAGAAGGAAGGAAGGAAGGGAGGGAGGGAGGGAGGGAGGGAGGGAGG
>PVIA01008081.1:0-75783 GCA_004024845.1 Tonatia bakeri
GACCACACCCCAGAGGTTGGCTGCAGAGCTGTTGCTATGCAAAACAGCTCTCAATGGGCCTGCTCCATTTGTCTCCTTCCTCCACCCACACCTGGGGGTGGGGGAAAGACATCCTAGTATTTTCTGAACACCTTGAGCTCCGGAACCCATTTTAAATGTCCATTTGGGGTCCCCCCCCTCTTGGCTGCACCCTGTTACAGAATGAGCACCAGCCTGGGAGTAACAGTTTCCGGGTTTGAATCCTACATCTGCCATTTATGTACTGAGTAACTGTCAACAAGTTACTGAGCTTCTATGAGTTTTAGCTTCCTTATCTCCAAGATAAGGTGGATAAATAACACAATGCAAAATACCCAGCTCATAAAGGCATTCAAGAAATGGAGCTACTTTTATGTTTGTTTGGTTTTTGCTTCTACTAAGAAAAGAACAGTATTTTCAAGAAATGTGGAAAATATTTTAAGCCTTGAGAACTTCTTAATTTTGGACTGGACCTATGTCAAAATAATAAAGAAATACTTGTGGTCTAATTTTATAGTATCTCTTCATTTTTGCAGGGTAGAGTTGGGACAGCCAATGACCTCAATTCATCTATAAAATACAGCCCTGGCTGGTGTGGCTAAGTGGAGTGAGTGCCAGCCTGCCAACCAACAGGTTGCTCCTTCAATTCCCAGTCAGGGCACATGTCTGAGTTGTGGGCTGGGTCCTCAGCTGGAGGCATGTGAGAGGCAACCAATCTATGTATCTCTCATACATTGATGTTTTTCTCCCTCTCTTTCTCCATCCCTTCCCCTCTTCTAAAAATAAATAAATAAAATCTTTTTTAAAAAATACAGCAGGTGGGTTATATAATCTCCATAATCTCTTTTAACTTTAAATGTTATGACTTTAAATTCCTTACAGCATAAGAGTCACAAGACACTGCAGTACATCACAAAGTATATCTGTAATATTCCTTCTTTGGAAATACTTAGAAGTGTAAACTGTTATCCTCTAGGAGCAGTATAAAGTCAGTACAGACTGGAGAGAGAGGGTTAGACTACATGACTTCTTGAAAGGTCAGACTGTGGAAAGAACATGGACTTGGAAGCCAGGAGACCACCAGTAAGAAAGACGTCCTGCCACTTACTAGCTGAGCAACTTTGGGTGAGTTAAAGCTGGTCGAATCTCAGTTTTCTTATACGTAAAATGTAACATGTAACACAATACCATGAGGTTGGTGTTCTTAGAATTACATACAAAAATGAAAATATATAAATACCTGGCCCA
This sequence comes from Tonatia bakeri, assembly GCA_004024845.1. Lineage (NCBI taxonomy): Eukaryota > Metazoa > Chordata > Mammalia > Chiroptera > Phyllostomidae > Tonatia > Tonatia bakeri. The sequence goes on from PVIA01008081.1 coordinate 1,267, forward strand.
ATAATATGTACTCAATAAATGTGAGTTCCTCTTGAGTTCTTTTTAAAAATGATTTGATTACTCTGTAAACATGGGAACTAAAGTATACATGTTTAAAGTTTTGTTTATTTCTTCATCATGAAGGGTACACAAAGTAAACTAAGGATTAAATTTCTGCCAAGTTGTTCTGCAGGTTAATAAAATGACCCAGAGTTCATTATTGAGAAGACTCAAAATGTACTAAATCATCTTCGTATGAGAAAATCTGTGGAAAACCAGTTGTACCCAAATATGTTTAAGGTGACAAGTTCAAAGTTCAAAGGTGAACTATGTAAAGTTTTGAGTGCTTACTCTAGATCACAAATGCAGCAAGTCAGATAGCAGATGTACATGTTTATCTCACAGAGATTTGGTTATCTCATAGACAAGTCTCTTGCCCTGACCAGTGTGGCTCAGTTGGTTGGAGTGCCATCCCATACACCAAAAGGTTGCAATTTCAATTCCTGGTCTGGGCATGTACTTAGGCTACAGTTCCATCCGTGGTCAGGGAGCCTACAAAGAGGCAACCAACTGATGTTCCTCACATTGCTCTCTCTCCCTGCTCCCCTCTCTCTAAAAGCAATGAAAAAATGTCCTCAGGTGAGAATTTAAAAAATCTCTTAAGATAGCCAATAGAAAGAACCACAAAAAACTCATGTAAAAAAACCCAAAAAACCCCAAAACATTAAGATTCACACATTGGCCCCAGACAAGCAAAGTGCATTGAATGGTACAATCTAAGAATTAATTCTAAAAAATGATATTCTGGGCACTTTCACAAAAGAGTGTCTAAAAATATTTATAAATTTCATCACAAATTATCTTGAATATTAAAGATCATAAGCAAAGAAAAAGCTAAATGTGAAGATTGGTAATCTAAAAACATGGCACTACTACTTTAAGCCAAAAGAGATCTAAACTAAATGTAAACATGTTTTCATCCTTTTCAACTCTCTTCTTTTGTATGTGAATATCAATCACGGTAAAATCACACAAATACATACTGTAACTGTGCTTGACTAATAAAGCTTAAGGGTTAAAACAAAACAATTTCCTACAATATATGATTAATAGCAATCATGTAGATTGCCAATAGTATATACACCGTTTCAGAGTATTTTAAGAACATCCTTTTATTCAGTAGGCCTAGACATTACAGTCTGTTTCAGAAACAGTCCAAGTGGTGAGTCAGTCCAAGTTCTGAGGACTTCAGGCAGCCTGTTCAGAAGAGCAGCACTGAGACAGAAAGTGGCGGCACTTTACAGTTCTAAAGGAAACTGTCATTTGCCTGACATCGGACAAAGCATATTATGCCCTTTTTGAAGAGGTCATACCATAAAACTACCTCACAAGTGACTCCTTTTGATATGTTCAGATACTGAACACCCTTGGATAAGATCCAAGAACTGCTTTCTTTATTTCTGCTCCACTGCAGAAATAAAAGTAAAAGTCCACTGTATACCGCACAGCAATTTTTCCAAGGCAAACAGTTTGCTGTAAACATTTTTTACCTACAAGGAATCAACTGGACACAAATCCACATGGACAGAAAATGAATCTGGATGGTGTGACACACAGCTCACTCTTCTTCACTAGCACGTGTTTCATCCCATATTTGGCTATGAATCTTCCTGAAAAACTACATTCACCTTGTCATTCTGCTGCTCAAGAACTGCACAGCTTCTCTGCTGCCCAATTCCAAATTCCTCTACCTGGCTCTCAAGGGCTTTCATCACCTGGCCCAATCTACCTATTTAAGCTTAGTGCCAACCACTCCCAATGTGACTGCTCCTCTCCTCACAGGCCCCCGTGACTGGCTCATGCCATTCATTCCACGAGGCACATTTTTCTTTCTCCCCTCAACTGTACCCACCCAAAGCATTTTCCTTTTCCCTACATCTATCATCCCAAGTCCTACTTGCTACATGAAGCCTCTTTCTACTAGTCCTACTTACAATAATAGCATTCTTTCTCCAAATTCCTATTATAAAGTTAGTCCTTATTACAGCTCTTCAATTTAAAACTTCTTAACGTATTTTTTAATGATCTCTCTACAGCAGCAGTTTTCCACATTTGTTCCTCCATGATACTGTACACAGAAAAATAAAACTTACATAAGTATATGATATACCCCCATGGATGTACCTGGGATTATGAACAATTTTCAGCCACAATAGCTATAATTCCACTAAACTCTCTCCTACTAGAGAAAGTATAATAAGCCCTGACTGATGTAGCTCAGGGGGGTGGATGTCATCTCAAAAATGGAGAAGTCGCTGGTTCAATTCCCAGTCAGGACACATGCCTGGGTTGTGGGCCAGGTCCCCTGTTGGGGGTGTGCAAGAGGCAACCAACCGATGTTTCTCTCCCTCTCTTTCTCCCTCCCTTTCTTCTCTCTAAAAATAAATAAATAACATATTTTTTAAAAAATAAAGAAAGAATAAAAGCCAGTGAGTATATTTTACCTCAGTGAAATTTAAAAGAAAACCTAGAGATCAAAAATGAGAGGGATATTATATAAGTGACCTTGACTGAATATGCTCAATATACTTTTTTAGAAAAAGTAGAGCATTCATAAGCATTGATACTTTATTACTATTGATATATGACATGTAATGTCTAACCAGTGATCATTCATAATACGCTGGTAAGACCGCTATTCCATGTAGTACTTAGCATGCTAAACATATGGAAAGCAATCGTTAAATATTTATTAGCCAGTTAGTATGTCTAGCCCATTAATCAATCAACTGCACAGAAATATTACTACTGTTGCCTAATGATGATGAATGACGATGATGCAAAGGCAAACATGGATCATCTCTTGTAGCTGAATATTAGTAGCTGAACCTCTTATTGACAGTCTCTAAAGAAACAAATCATGTCTTATAGGATGAGTTTAGCCAATTTTTAATAGTATAGTACTCCTGAAGTCTGAAGATTGAGGCAGTTTCTATTGCAATGGCCATGCAACCCTACACCTTTTGTGCAACAGAGTGGCTATTAATGCAATCTTGGGTAAAATTAGTAAACCGTAAACTATCTGCCAGTGTAGTCAGAGATCAGATAACATTTGCCCCCCTGAGGAAAAAACCATCCTATGACAATGCAAATCTTGCTCTATATTGCTCAAGTACTGGAAGCCCTTCGTCAACAGTTACAACTCAACTATATAATCTTTAACTGATATTAAACCATTCCCCAACACTCTAACATGCCCTTCATTGCCAGTCACACAATGATTTGATTCTGAGACACCCAAATCTTGAAAATGTCAAAAGTTCTGCAAATGTCATATCCTTCTCTAAAAAATATTTAAATATATCTAAATACATTTATATACATAAATCAGATTGCTTAGGTATAAATTTATCTATAGACTACAAGTTCTGTTTTCTCTAGCCCAGACATTCTAACATTCTAGGAGTAGAGAATGATCTAAAAATAAATGTTTAAAACTTATTTTATTCTTTAGTGTTGCCAAAGCATACACTATTTAGAAATCCTTGTGAAACTGGATGACAGAGGCAGCTTCAGCCTATCATACCCTAGAAACTGCCAAACATCAACCAAACAGCCCAAAAGAATGTCCTACTCAACAGTTCCAAGGATGTCATTAATTGCTCCCATCTGTTTCCCCTCTTTGTCCCATCCCCCTCCCAGTCAGGGTATCTACTGAAGTTATTTTCTGCTTCATTTCACATTCTAAGAAAAACCATTGACAACCATCATGTTTTAAGTAGCAGAATATTGATATGCCCCCAAATCTGTCTGGCAACCACAGCCATATCGTTTTTGTACTCCAGGCTATTTTTCAGGCAACATTTCATAGCATAGCATATTAAGTCACATGCTTTTAAAACACCGCTCAGGAAATTTTTCAGTTATCATAACACAATATTTCCCCGATTCTCCAAGGAAACGTGGGTGTTCCCCAAGGTACGATAAAGGTTAAAGCCTCTTTCATCCATTAATGATCCTTAAAAACAAATGATTCCCCATAAAAGTTGCATAGTGATGACTTTCTAATTCTGCCATTTTTCCTACATTTGCTGGCTAGAATTCCCCTCATCAACTAGGGCTCTTAGGCTACAGAGAAATAAAGTCTATACAGAAAAGGCAGGACAGTTACAATTTTTTGTGTGAGTGTGATGGGAACTTTTAAGATCCTTTAGCAACTTTCAAATCTAGAATATTAACAATAGTCTCTATAGTCACCATGGTACACACTACATCCCCAGGACTTATCTTAAAACTGGAAGTCTGTACCTTTTCATTACCTTCCCGGATTTCACCCACCCCTAACTCCACACCTCTGGCAACTACCAATCTGTTTTCTTGATCTATGAGTTTAGGCTGTTTTCTAAGATTCCACAATAAGTGAGATCATACACTACGTGTCTTCCTCCGACTGATTTTGCTTAGTATAATGTTCTCCAGGTCTACCCATGTTGTTGCAAATAGCAGGATTTCCTTCATTTTTATGGCTGAATAATACTCCATTACACACACACACACACACACACACACACATTTTCTTTATCCTTCCATTCATTGATGGACCACTTAGGTTGTGTCCATGTTTTGGCTACTGTAAATAATGCTGTAATGAACACATAGGTGAAGATATCTTTTTGAGATAGTGATTTCATTTCTTTTGGATAAATACCCAAAAATGGAATTGCTGGATCATATGGTAGTTCTACTTTTAATTTTCTGAGGAACCCTTAGAAAGACAGAATAAATGCTTAATTCTTTTCTTTAAATTACCAGTTACCAGAGTAAGGGGTTGGTGTCCTGGTTACCACCACAGGTGATCAAGTAAATTTTGTTTTGTTCTAAAGTTTCCTACTTTTTAGAAGATGTTTCACAACTAGGCCAGACTCCTTAATTTTTCTAAGTTCCCAAGGTAGCCTATGAGAACACATTGCATATTTCATGGGTATATCTCTGGAAGTGAGCAGAAACGAGTTTACTGCATTTATTAATACTAATCAAACAGTATTCATAGACTTGAATGTCAAGGCTGAAAGAACTTTCTGTAGGGTCATCTAGTCCAACCACCCACCTGACATTCAAACTCCCTGTATACTACCTCACCATGCTCTGTATGTTCCAGGGGATGAGGGGCAAACAGGCGCAAGCTGGAGCTCTGAGTTTATGTAAGGCAAATGTAAGTTTAATTAAAATATGTCTAGTGAAAGCAAAGGATTCCTCTTAATATTACCATAATGATGGAACAGCACATCAAGTAGGCTCACCTTGGTTAGAGCTAGAAGAAACCTTGGAGGTTACCGAGTTCAGTGAAAACAAGTCAAAGATAATACTCCCAACTAAACAGGCTCTACAAGGAACAGATGCTTCTGGCACCTCACTTTCCCAACACATGAACATTTTGCGGAATTTTAACAGAAACACAGTTCTGTAGGAACACCCACTCAAGTTATTTAGAAATAAGACATCAATATGGGTACAAATTTGCATCTATTCAGTGAAAATAATAGAACATAAGGAAGATAAAAATAAACACTTCTCGCTTTATTTAAAAGTGTAATATATAAAATACTTTCAGAAAACTGCACAAAACATATGTATAATAAATAACTATACAAAAAACCACCCAACACTAAGTCAAAACAACTCAACACTTCAAGTGAAGAAATAGAACACTATTACCACTTTATAAGACCCCATGTGCTTTTCTCCCTGTGTATAACCCTCTTCTTTCTCCCCAGAGATACCACTACATTGACTTTTATGATTATTATTTCCTTATTCACCTTTATCATTTTACCAAATAAACAGACATCCCTAATAACACAGTTTATTTCTACAATGTCTCTGAACTTTAAATAAATGGAACTTCCCTGGCTGGTGTGCCTCAGTGGACTAAGTGCCGACCTGCAAACCAAAAAGGTCACTGGTTCAACTCCCAGTCAAGGCATAGGCCTGGGTTGTAGCCCAGGTCCCCAGCAGGGGGCACACGTGAGGCAATCACACATTGATGTTTCTCTACCCCTCTTTCTCCTTTCCCTTCTCTCTAAAAATAAAAATGAATAAAATCTTTTTAAAAACTTTTTTAAACTGTAAAAGAATTTAAATTCAATTTTAAAATAAATAAATAAATAATGGAACCAAACTACCTATTAGCTATTAATAATTCATTCATATCCCTCAATTATTTGAGATTCATTTATTCTTTTTTTCTTAATTGAGGTAGAATTCATTTAACATAAAATTAATCATTTTAAAGTGAAAAATTCTAATTCATTACTGATTAATATTCAAATTTATGAACACACCATGATTGTTTTTATCCATACTAGTGTAGATAGATGAGTAGGGATCATCAAGAACAATGTCAATATCGGTATCTTTGTATATGGATCTTAGTGTGCTTGGGCATAAGTTTATCTAGGGAACATACCTGGAAGTGGACTTTCCTATCTTCTTTTTTTTTTTTTCATTTGTTTTATAATTTATTTATCATACAAATAATATTTTTTTAAAGATTTTATTTATTTTTAGTGAGGGAAGGGAGGAAGGGAGGGAGAGAGAGAGAGAGAGAAAGAGATGTATGTGCGGTTGCTGGGGGGCCGTGGCCTGCAACCCAGGAATGTCCCCTGACTGGGAATCGAACCTGCGATGCTTTGGTTCACAGGCCGCGCTCAATCCACTGAGCTACGCCAGCCAGGGCTCTATCTTCTACTTTATAACTGCCAAACTTCTTTTTCAAAGCAACTGCACCAATGTATACTCCCAGCAACAGTTTATGAGAGCTGCAATTGCTCCACATCCTTATCAACAACTGATATTATCAGAACTTCTTGATTTAGGGGCTTATAATGGAATAATTTGTATTTCTCTGATGAATGATGAGATAGAGTACCTTTCTATAGATTTGTTGGCCATTTGGATTTCCTTTCTTTTGAATTGCCTGTTCAAAGTCTTTGCCCTTTTTTTGAAAGCTTACCTCATCCTTTTTCTTCCTTAAACATGATATGAGAAATATCTATTTGTTGCCTGCAAGACATGCCCCAACAGGGAATCAAACCTGCATCCCAGGCATGTGCCCTGACTGGGAACCAAACCAGCAACGCTTTCATGTACAGGATGACACTCTAGCCACACAGCCCTGGGCTACTTATCTCATTCTTATTGACTTGTAGAGGTTCTACTTTTTTAAAAGGCTGTGTTATGCATCAGCCTTTTACTTAGGACTTTACTATCATATAGAACAAAGCCATTAATCAAAGACAATGTAATCAATAACCTGGGAATTTTCTTAAAATCCTCACTGGGAATATGTTTTATCAATTTTGGAGGGAGGGGAGAGAGAGAGAGAGAAAGAGAGAGAAAGAAACATCAATGTGAGAGAGAAACTTCGATCTGTTGCCTCCTGTATGTGCCCTAACTGGGGATCAAATCTGCACTTAATTATGTGCTGTCACCCAGGATCAGACCTTTTGGTGTACAGGACCATGCTCCAACCTCCTGACTCACCTGGGCAGGGCCCTGGAATTTTTTAATTAAAACTTACAATCTCTACTTTTAAGCAGGATAGCCAAAAGGTCTGAAAATTATTTGTAGGAGAGTTAGGTGATATATAAATATACCTTAAATTTAAAATGCTACTGAATTACAGTATTTTTTAGAAGTTATCCCCTTATCTCCAAGCAAGAGTGTTTATATACAATTCAGATTCATGCATGAAAAGATCAGAATGTTTCTGAATCCTTTCCATTTTGGAAAACAAAACTCAAAAGTCCTGGTTTTATTATAAATAATGATGTTAAAAATGCCTAACACCAATGAATAAAATCAATAGTAGGAAAGCTAAGTGTTAAAAGGTGAAACATTGAAATTTCAATTGTAAACACAGTCTTATATTTAAAAAGTAAATAAAAGTTGCTTCTGGATCAGTTACTTTTCTTTCCTAAGAGGATTACTTTGCTTGGCAACAAAAGAATATTTTAATTACTCACTTAATAAACGCTGGTGGCATATCTCTCTTCAAAATCTGATCCTCAGTGGTTTGAACAGTCTCTTTTCCAACCTAGAGAGGGAAACAAAATTCGCAATTCAAATATAAATTCTGACTTTTTAAAATTTGTTTTTTTCATTTAAATTTCAGGCTTTTAAACTATTACTAAAACATATAGTTTATAGTAAATTTATCATTGAAGTTTCTAACGCAAAAAATATTCCTGGCTATTTCTCCTATATATGCTTCCATAACATACTTGGATAACAACTTCAAGTATAACAAATGTATTAATCCTTCTCCAGAGTAATTAACTTGAAGGCATTGAGCACAGTAAGAAAAAAGAAAAATTCACCATCAAGAATATATGTGTGATATGTGCATCTTTAACTGACAAACTGTTACATCTCTAAAAAAGCACTTGAAGTACATGAATCAAGTTGGATAGACTAAAACGTCTATACAGAAAAAAAAAATGTGTTACTGAACTGGGAAAAATATGTGAAGGAATTATGACTCTGAAACTAGAAACCAAAAATGAAAATACACAACTTTACTCATAATCAACATATTTTTTCCTACTAACAGAGCAAATTACAAACAAAAAATATATAATGCTAAATGCTACAATGTAATACTTTTACATCCCACTGTTGGCAATATAAATTGGAATATCTTTAGACAATCATTTGTTACTGTGTGTTAAGAGACATAAAAAATGCCATTATCTATCTAAGAGCTCCATTTATGAGAATATACACTACAAGCAATAATATCAAATGTGGTAATAACAATATTCATGAAAGTATTCACTATCACATTGCTTATAAAAGCTAAAACATTTTAAAAATAATAAGGAACATTTACGTAAATTAAAACATATCTTTAGATTTTAGTATTATGGGGCTATTAAAACAATGGTTATAAAGACTCCGCTGACTTCCGGCAAAGATGGAGGCATAGGTATAGACACACTGTGCCTCCCCGAACAACCAAAAGAAGGACAACAATTTAAAACAAAAAATAAACAGAACTGACAGAAAATCAAACTGTATGGAAGTCCAACAACCAAGAAGTTAAAGAAAAAACATTCATCCAGACTGGTAGGAGGGGCGGAGATGGGCAGCTGGGTGGAGAGGACACGTGGCAAGGCAGAAGCTGGAGGACCAGGGCAGGCAAAGCTGAGGCTGGAGGGCAAGGCAGCGGCTGGTGGACCTGGCGAGGTGGCAGAATGTGAGTGGACCCACATTCATGTGCAGATAAACCAAGAGGAACAACTGGGGAGCACAACCCAGGGTTCCAGTGTAGGGAAATAAAGCCTCAAAACTCTGACTGAAAACACCTACAGGGCTTGAGGTGACTGCTGGAGAAACTCCCAGCCTCACAGAAGAGTTCATTGGAGAGACCAACAGGGTCCTAGAACATACAGAAGCCCATCCACTCAGGAATCAGTGCCAGAGAGCCCAATTTGATTGTGGGTAGTGGGGAAAGTGACAGAAAACCGGCAGAGAGCAGAGCAAGCTCGATTGTTCCCTCTCATACCCCTCCCCAACATACAAAGTCACAACGCAGGGACCTGGGTTGCCCTGCCCTGGTGACCACTTAAGGTTCTGCCCCTTACTACATAACAGGTGCAACAAGACAAAAAAAAAAATGGCCCAAATGAAAGAACAGATCAAAGCCCCAGAAAAAATACAACTAAGTGACTAAGAGATAGCCAACCTATCAGACGCACAGTTCAAAGCACTGGTGATCAGGATGCTCACAGAATTAGTTGAATATAGTCACAAATTAGTTGAAACAATGAAGGCTATGCAGAGTAAAATAAAGGAAAATTTACAGGGAACCAACAGTAAAGGGAAGGAAATGGGTCTCAAATCAATGGTGTGGACCAGACAGAAGAAACATTCAACCAGAAGAGAATGAAGAAGCAAAAATTCAAAAAATGAGGATAGGCTTAGGAACCTCCAGGACATCTTTAAACGTTCCAGCATCCAAATCATAGGGGTACCAGAAGAAGAGGAAGAGCAAGAAATGGAAAACTTATTTGAAAACATAATGGAGAACTTCCCCAATCTGGCAAAGGAAATAGACTTCCAGGAAATCCAGGAAGCTCAGAGAGTCCCAAAGAAGTTGGACCCAAGGAGGGACACATCAAGGCATATCATAATTACATTACCCAAGATTAAAATGAAGGAGAGAATCTTAGAAACAGCAAGAGAAAAGGAGACAGTTACCTACAAATAAATTCCTATAAGATTATCAGCTGATTTCTCAAAAGAGACCTTACAGGCAAGAAGGGGCTGGAAAAAAGTATTCCAAGTCATGAAAGGCAAGGACCTACATCCAAGATTGCTCTATCCAGCAAAGCTTTCATTTAGAATGGACGGGCAGATAAAGTGCTTCTCAGATAAGGTCAAGTTAAAGGAGTTCATCATCACCAAGCCCTTATTAAATAAAATGTTAAAAGGAATTATCAAGAAAAAGATGATTAAAAATATGAACAGTAAAATGACAACAAACTCACAATTATGAACAACCACACCTAAAACAAAAACAAGCTAAGCAAACAACTAGAACGGGAACAGAGGCACAGAAATGGAGATCACGTGGAGGGTTATCAGTGGGGAGTGGGAGGGGGAGAGAGAGGGAAAAGGTACAGAGAGTAAGAAGCATAAATTGTAGGTAGAAAACAGACAGGGGAAGGTTAAGAATAGTACAGGAAATGTAGAAGCCAAAGAACTTATATGTATGACCCATGGACATGAACTAAAGGGGGGGAATGTGGGTGGGAGGGGGTGTGCAGGGGTAGAGGGGAGTGAAGGGGGAAAAAATGGGAAAACTGTAATAGTATAATCAATAAAATATATTAAAAAACGACTCAGCCTATGGAAAAATTTATGACATTCTATTTTATTAAAAGGAAAAATATAAATAATAAATATACTATGATTAAAACAAACCAAATTCCATATGTATAAGGCAAAACAGTGAAAGTATATAAAACAATATGTTAACAGTAGTTTTATTAATTCTTGGGAAAATTTCAAGTGAATTTGTATCTATATTTCCTCTTTTCTAATTTTTTAAAATGTGAATATAGAGTTTTTTAATTAAAACACTAATACTAAAATGTTACTCTGGGTTTCTTAGGTACAACTATTTCTCACCTAATAATTTTAGTAATTACCTATTATGTTATAGAAATCTTCTAAATGGTAATGCCCAAAAATTTAAAAACACTGAAATATTAAAAGACACACTAACCAAATTGTGTGTATGTGCATGTGTTTTTATTACACCACAAATGTTGCACATACTCACTTTTTCCAAAATTATTCCTACATAGGGCTTTGATGTTAATTTTTCTTCCACTATATCACATCCTATAAAGTATTACAGAAGAAGTAAACTTTAAATAGTAAGTAGTGAAATTCACCAATTCTATCAATACAAAGCTACCTAAGATAATTAAACCATAAATATGAACTCATTTTTAATGCAGAAATCTGTGAAATTTTCTAAACTCAGAGTGGAATGTATCTCAATCCCACTATTTAACTATTTAACTTTTGATTGAGTTTAAAGAAGAAAATAATTAAGAAAAATCCCTAAATGCACAGGAAAGCAGCTGAAGAAACACAACAAACTACTCTCAGGGATTACAAATCATGCATAAGTTAATGAATATGAGTTTTTTCACTCAAGTTAATAGCTCAGAAAGAGCAATACACATATACCACTGAGTAATAGCCAGTGCTTTTATAGACAATAGACTGTCTGTATCATACTAAAAGCCTTTTAAGTCAGCAGCTTGTTCTGCAGAGTTTTTCAAATCAAAACATGACAGAATATTTCCAGATGTATTGTTCACTATATTCCCCAACTAAAATCAACCATTCAAAAAGCTGTGGGCCTTGATTTCATGAAATAAAAAAATGATATTCAGCAACAAAGTCACTAGTTCATACTAGTATAAAGGGCCTAGAAAGATAGTCACATTTAGATACATGGAGTGTCCTTTTATTTTCGACATGAGGCAGGAGACAGCATAGGAAGAACTCTGAGATCACACTGCTGTTACTGGCCAGCATCTAGCATCCTGGTTGCCAGGAAATGCCTTTATCACTTAGGTAAAATAAATAGTAAACCAAAGAAGGAAGGAGGAAGGAGGCATGTCTCACACACCAACTCAGCAGTCCTGAGCCTGGTCTGATAATATTGCCAGGTGTTCCAACATCACAAGAAACGCTATGTTAGCAAGAAAGAAGGGAAGTCCTTGAAATTCTATGTAACATTTCCACTATCTGAGAAAGAAAGCCCTGAAACAGTGCTTTCTTCCCAGAACCTGGAATGTGGGAGAAGGTCCGTGGTGCCCAAAGAAGAAGCCCATAATATAAGTTTGGTTAATTGTCTACCTCTGGTCACTATCTGTTTTATGCGGGAGTCCCTAATGCTTACAGAAAGTGCCCATTGATAACTTCAGAAAGTGCCCCAATGTTAATTAACTGCCTCCTGTCACATATTTGTTTTATGACAAGATGAACAAATGGGGTGTGGAGCAAGATAGGGATTTGGGTTAACAGACTCCCACATATACCTAAGTTTAGGTAGTCACACCCTCCCAGGAAAGCTGGCATCACATTTACCCGTTAATCAATACGCTACTTTTCCCTCCTATCCCACCAACCATGTAAGTCCTCAGAACAAAGGACTTGCTCTTTCTCTTGGGGGCTTGGGATGCTCTTGGCTCTCTGGCCACCCAGCCTCAGGCCACCCGAGGGCTTGCCACCCTGGTCTTCAAGCCACTCATACTTTTGCTGCACTGCTTTGCCCTGAAACTTTGCCTTTTACCCCCTACTCTAGTTAGTCCCGTTTTCTTCCATGGGAACAGATCACTAATAAACTGATTGCACGCTATTAGATTTGCTGATCTGTAATTCTTTACATGCATCAGCAAGAAGAACCAGGTCTCCCTGTCAACAGACACACACACATATACACTGAGAAGGGAGGAATGGAATTCCTCTTATGGCTTCATGAGGAAGTATTCAGTTATTGAGTTTTATTAAATACACTCCAGGCACTGTTGTAGGTACTAGGATAGTACAGGGAATAAAAATAAGAGTCCTGCCATCATAGAACCTATATTCTAGTAGGAGTAGACAGAGAGCGCACAAGTAAATAAATAAATAAACAAGATCATTCCAAACAATGGCAAGGGTGATGCTATAAAAAGTAGAGCAGACGCCCTGGCTGGTGTGGCTCAGTGAATTGAGTGCCAGCCTGAGAATCAAAAGGTTGCTGGTTCAATTTCCAGTCATGACACATGCCTGGGTTTTAGGCCAGGTCCCCAGCTGGAGGTGTGTGAGTGGCAACTGATGGATGTGTCTCTCACACATTTCTGTTTCTCTCCCTTTCTCCCTCCCTTCCCCTCTCTCTTAAAATAAATAAATAAAATCTTTTTCTTTTTTTAAGATTTTATTTATTTATTTTAAAGAGATGGGGAAGGGAGGGAGAAAGAGAGGGAATGAAACATCAATGTGTGGTTGCCTCTAGCACACCCCATACTGGGGATATGGTCTGCAACCCAGGTATGTGCCCTGACTGGGAATCAAACCGGCAATGCTTTGGTTTGCAGGCCTGTGCTCAATCCACTGAGCTACACCAGCCAAGGCCCATAAATAAAATCTTTTAAAAAAAGAGTAGAGTAGAAGGAGTCTAGCTTAGAAAGAGTAGACAAAGAAGGCTTCTCTGAGGAAGTAACTTTGGAGCTGAGACTTTGAAGCTGAGAAGGAATCACTCATGCAAGAGCTTGAAAAGAACAATCCAGAGAGAGAAGTGTGGGGGCGGGGGTGGGGGTAAGTGCTATGGCAGGAAAGTCTGGATATATTCAAGTAGGCCAGAGTGGCTGAAGCTCACTGAGAAGGAAGGTACAGTGACACGGTTGGGTGAGAAGGCAAAGGCCAGATCACAAAGAGGCTTTTAGGCCAGGTTAAGTTGTTTGGAATTTTTCTAAGTTCAATAGGAAGCAGGGGTGCTAAACAAGAGATTGACATGATCTGATTTTGTTTTTAAATGGTCACTAAGAAGGGATTTTAGCAGGCAAGGGTAAACAGGGTTACCAGTTAGGAGGCTATTACAGTCACCCAGGATAGGGCTGACAGTGACTTAAAACAAGTCATGCAAGTGGAAATGGAGACTTACTTCTTTGGGAAGCAGACAGAATTAACAGGACTTGCTCTTGGACTGATTGGGGGAGGGGTCACAGAGTAGACTGAGGGACAGAAAAAAATACCTTTTTCAAAGGCAGCAGCGCTAGAAGGCTGATATATGGCAAAGATTTATCATGAAAAGATAAAACAATCAGTAAGTACACCAGGCAAAACCACTAAAACAAATATTCTGACACCAGCAGAGATAATTATTAAAGAATGAATTTTATTGAATTACTTTATGTCTCTCTTGTAAGGGTGAGGATAGGTAGGGGAAGAGAAATAGATAATAGAGACATACTTAAAGGCTACCTATTTAAAAGCTATTTTTAAGTATTCAAGTGATAGGCACTAAATCTGATTTACTACTCTAAGCTGCATTCATACTTACAATGATAGTATCCAAAAATGCTCTGATCTTCAATATGCTCAGTCTAGAATTAGGTCAGGTACAATGAATGGTCCAGTTTTTAAGGCACAACACAGAAAACACAACTATGTAGAATGACCGCCATTTTCACTAGGGGAGTTCATTTTTGGCCATGCTATCCAACAGAACTTTCTTTTATAATGTAAATGTTCTACTTAAACTGTGCTACCCAATACTACTGTATTGGCCATTAGCCACACATGGCTATTGAGTACCTGAAATGTGGCTACTGCAACTGTGGAACCGGACTATTATTTTGATTAAATTAATTTAACAAATTTTAATTAAAACTTCCCTTGTTTTTAGTCTTAGGTTCACAGCAAAACTGAGGGGAAGATACAGAGATTTCCCATCCGCTTCCTGCCCCCACACACCAATAGCCCTACCCATCATTAACATCCCCCACTGGAGTAGTGTACGTCTCAACTGATGAACCTACCATTGACACAGAATAATCAGAAAAGTTCATGTTTACACTGTGGTTCACTCTTGGTGTTGTATATTCTATGGGTTTGACAAACATACTCATATAATGACATGTATCCATCAGTATGGTATCATGCAGAGAACTGCCCTAAAATTCCTATGCGCTGCCTATTTATTCATCCCTCTCTGCCCCAAAACCCCTGGCAACCAGTGATATTTTTACTGTCTCATAGTTTTGCTTTTCCAGAATATCATAGGGTTGAAATCATATAGTATGTAGCCTTTTCAGATTG
The DNA here is from genome assembly GCA_004024845.1 of Tonatia bakeri. NCBI lineage: Eukaryota > Metazoa > Chordata > Mammalia > Chiroptera > Phyllostomidae > Tonatia > Tonatia bakeri. Next base: position 16,633 of record PVIA01008081.1, read on the forward strand.
GCTTCTCTCAATTAATTTTAATTTTAATTGCCACTTGTGGCTAGAGGCTACCTTATTAGACAGCTCAGGTCTCTGGGACTTTGTCTCTGAAAGCTGATCTTCCTGCCTCCAGACTCCTCCTCCTTCTAATACACTCTTCACATAGCTGCTAGATTAACTTTCCTTTTTGCTTTTGCTACATAGCAACTTCATCAAAAAATAAAAATAAATTTTAAAAAGGGAGCTGGGCCTGGAGAGGTGAAAGTTGCCAGGTAGAGAAGAGAGAGATTGGACAGCCCAAGCAGAAAAACGAACACAGGCAAAGGCTCGGGTGTATTTGAGCATGTGACTGACTTGACAAGACAGACAGGCTGCTGTGGCTTCAAGAGTGGACTTGAGGCCAGAAAGGAAAGTCAGCCTATGAGAGGTCATGTGCCAAGTGAGGGCAGAGAAGATTCTGTAACTGAACCTGCCCATTTATTCAAAGTTTATCATCCTCTGTTCTAGATCTTTCCAAATCAGTGTTTAATCACTGAAGTATCAAGTCGAAAACTTTCAAAGAAGCTAGTTTCTAAAAATATGCAGGACCAGAAATCATCTCCTTTTTATGAACAACTGGCAAAGCCTATCTAGGAGAGCCAAGACAAAGCTTCACATTTTCAGATCACAGGAAATGCAATTTCCCCCTCCCCACACCACCAGAATAGAAATAGTTTCTACATCTCCCATTTTTTCCAAATAAAAAGAGAATAACAATTAAGAAAGGGATTAATTCACAAAATGTTCTTTGTTAAAGAGCAGGAACTGCCCTGGCTGGTGTAGCTGAGTGAACTGAATGCATTGAGCACAGGCTGTGAACCAAAGGGTTGCCAGTTTGATTCCTGGTCAGGGCACATGCCCAGGTTGCGCGCCAGCTCCCCAGTTGGGGGCATGCAGGAGGCAGCTGATCAATATCTCTCTCACTCACTGACCTGTTTCTCCCTCTCTACCTCCCTCCCTTCCCCTCTCTCTGAAAACTAAAATCTTAAAAAAAAAAAAAAATCTGCCCTGGCTGGTATGGCTCAGTGGTAAGTGCCAGCTGAGTTCCAGTCTGTGAACCAAAAGGTTGCTGGTTCGATTCCTAGTCAGGGCACATGCCTGAGTTGAAGGCCAGGTCCAGGTTGGGAGGCAACTGATTGATGTATCTCTTGCACATTGATGTTTCACTTGCTTTCTCCCTCCCTTCCCCTCTCTCTAAATATAAATAAATAAAACATTTTTTAAAAATTTTTAAAAGATCTCATTTCATGCATATTTTATCTACATGTTTCATGATTGTGAGGTTAGACTGAAGTAGATGCTTGACTTTTTTAACCTTGAAATAAATCTTATTTCCTCTGAGACAAAGAAAAAAAGCCTATGTGTTAACGTATTTAAACACACACACACAGGAAGAGTCACATACAGATCTTAGTTATAGTTTAAGGTCGGAGCAGGTTTTCCAGGTCAGCATTTAAAAACAACCTTTTCGAAATAAGTCTAACTTTTTAGTAAATACATCTTATTTTTTTCAAAATTTATTCCATTGCTGAAACTCAGATTTGTTGGTTCTATTCACTGCTAAAGTGATTTCTCTTTTATTTTCTTCTTCAGAAAACTGCCTCTAACTTTTTGAGGCCCAAGTCCATTCAATTCAATAAATGGACTGCAAGTGCCAATTATGTGTCCACTAGGTGGTGGGAAGAGAATGAGATAAGAAATAAAGCATCCTTAGACATTAAGCTAAAATAATGGTAGTGAATAAGTAAGAGGCCTGGGGGCATTTTAGAGGCTTGGCAGGAAGCCCTGTTTCCTCTGAAGAGCCCTTACTTTGTTCAGTAGCTAATTTAAATATCTTTTGTTCAATATGTGACTTTAGTTCAAAATTCTTTGTGAGGGACCCTTTGTCTTCTGCTGTTGTTATTATTACTCCTTTCATCACAATCTATTTGATTCAGTAATGCAGAGAGAGTTGGTTTCTTTCCAGCAAAAAAAAAAACGCTTGGCTCCATTAAAGTCACTATCCAGACTAAAAAATATGTTAATGTAGATGACTCCCTTAGCTAGAGTAAGTGTAAGAAAACAGGAAGACAAAACATAGCAGGGAGGACTTACATATGTTAACAATTTATACAATGTAAGTGGTAACCATAGAGCATTATATTAAAAATGTAGCAAGGAGATAGTAACTAACAGAAGTTCTTACTGGACAAGAAGATACAAATAATGAAAATGTAAGACTAATTTAGAGTTAAAGCCACATTGACCAAATGACTGTGACCAGCCAAGGGAATGTACATCTAGCTGCCTGTACTTAGTTTACCTCAAATCAATGTTTCTTATGGCATTAAGTATTAAGCCAATCAATTCATTATACTAAACAGTTATTCTGATACACAGCTGTGTCCCGCACCATGATTGGGACATACAATAATGATGGATGTGACCCACCATCAGCAACACTTTTGACAGTTTTTCTACAGTGGTGATGGACTTGTGATTTATCCACTCCCTCGCTGGTACCTTTCATTCACAGATGATACAGCAAAGTCAGGTGTTTATAAAGACACATATCCAGAAAAACTAGGAGTCTTAACCTATTCTGATTTTCAACTCACTCATTCGCTTAAGCACCTACTGAGTACTTCCTGTGTGGCAGGCACTGTGTACCTACCACAGAGAAAGTGTTGTATCCCTGTACAACACTGTGTGTGACAGGGATACAAAAATAAGTGGGACTAAGTCCTTGCCCTCCCTTCATAGGCAAGCAAATGCTTAAGCAAATCATTGTCACACGTGCTATAATTGTTACATGCAAGTTTCAGCTCTGCATCAGTGAGGAAAGGGAGATTTCCCAGAAGAAAAAATACTCCAGGAAGGTTAATAAGTGCTCTCCAGGAGAAATGGAATTCATGGAGGAAAGGAGAGCTTCCCAGGAGTGAGGGAGGCAGCATATGTGAAAACAGGGCCAGTTCAGGGAAGACAGAGCCACAGGGATGGAACACAGGGACAGGTTGGAGGAGATGAGGAGAGGGTAGGAAGTTGGAGAACCAGTAAGGGACCACATCTTGGAGGGCCTTGTATGCAATGGGCTTAAGTGTCATGTTCTAAGCAATGGGAAATTATTTAATCATTCTAAGCAAAAGATATGACTATGTTTGCATTTGAACAAGAAAAATACAGCAAGAATAAGCCAGGAGGAAGACAACTAGGAGGACAAGTTTAATTGTTAGTTCATTTATTCAATCAGCAAATACAGAATAGGGCAAAAGTAAGTTGTTCATATTAAAAAATATAATAATTAACAAATAATAATACAAGAATAAACTTTGCTTCACGTACTCACAGCACACTATTGTCCCATGTCCCACCCTATATTTATGCAACACACCATGTAAGGTATTATAGACAGGTATTTAAGAAAACACATGTGGGCTCTCATCTCAAAGAGCTTAGAGTCTTAGTGAAAAATAAACTAATGATGAAGTAAAGCAGCAGGATACATGGATATGAGGGCAGATATAAGAAATGTATCCACGTGACACTCACTCCTCTGGAAGGTGAAGGAGAAATCTAGGATGACTCCCAGGCTTCTGACTCAAATGACTTGGTAATACAAGGTAATATAAGAAAGCCAAATCTGAGAGGGAAAGTAATTAGTACCAATGGGATAGTTAGATGGAGGTAAGTAAATGCTCAATAAATAATTGAATAGCTGATTCCTCAGTTTACTTGTGTGGGCTAAAGAAAGCAGTCTGGTGGTTCTAAAAGCCTTGGAAACTGAGCAACACCCATGGATAAGCAGCTGATGAAAGAACAGCTGATGAACAGAGCTGAAAGGGAAATGTCTGAGAGAGGGCTAGGGGGAATTGTAGAGCTATGTCATGAAAGCCAAAGGAATGGAAAATTTTAAGACAGTAAACGAATAGTCAACAATGTCAACAGCCAGAGAGAGGTTAATTATTTCTAGTATATTCACAGCATTGTGCAACCATGACAATTTCTGAACACTGTCATCACCTTCCTCCAAAAAAACCCATTAGCAGTGCCCCCCCCCCCGTTTATTTCTAACCCTTCCCTGCCCCCATCCAGCGTTAGGCAACCACTAATCTATTTTACGTCTCCACAGATTTAATATAAATGGAATCACACAATGTGGTCTTTAGTGACAGGCTTCTTTCATGTTGTAGCATGTATCAGTATTTCACTGGTTATTTTGCCAAGCAACATTCCACTGTATGTTGATACCACATTTTCTTTAGCATTCATCAGCTGATGGGCATTTGGATTGTTTCCACTTTGGGGCTTTTATTAATGCTGCTGCTTTTGGCTTTTATTAATAATGCTGCTTATTAATAATAATGCTTTTATTAATAATATTTAGCATACATGTTTTTGTGTGAATGTATGTTTTCATTTCTCTTGGGCATGTGCCTAGGGGCAGAATTACTGGATCACGTAGTATACTTGTTTAATAGCTTGAGGAACAGCCAGATTGTTTTCCAAAGAGGCTATACCATTTAACATTCCCAGAAAAGTATGAGGTTTCCAATTTCTCCACATCTTCAATAACAGTTGTTCTTACTTATCTGCTTTTTTAATTATAGCCATCTTAGTGCAGTGGGGTCTCGCTGTGATTTTGATTTGCATATCTCTGACAGCTAATGATGTTGAGCATCTTGTCATGTACTTACTGACCATTCGTATATCTTTGGAGAAATGTCCATTCAGATCCTTAAACTATATTTTAATTAGGTTGTATATCTTTTTATTTTATTTTATTTTTAATTATATTTTATTGATTATGCTATTACAGTTGTTCCAATTTTTCCCTTCCACCCCTCTCCATCCAGCACCCCCCACTCCCTCAGGCAATCCCCACACCATTGTTCATGTCCATGGGTCATGCACATAGGTTCTTTGGTTACTCCATTTCCTATACTGTTCTTTACATCCCAATGACTGTTCTGTAATCACCTACTTGTACTTCTTAAACCCCTCATCTCTTCACCCACTCACCTACAACACCCTCTTTTCCAACAACAATTAAAACGTTCTCCATACCCATGATTCTGTCACTGTTCTTGTTTGCTTACTTTGTTTAGAGTCAGTTGTTGATAGATATGTATTTTTGCCATTTTACTGTTCATAGTTTTGATCTTCTCTTTCTTAAATAAGCCCCTTTAACATTTCAAATAATAATGGTTTGGTGATGAACTCCTTTATTTTTTTCTTGTCTGGGAAGTTCTTCCACTGCCCTTTGATTCTAAATGATAGCTTTGCTGGGGAGAGCAATCTTGGCTGTAGGTCCCTGCTTTTCATGACTTTGAATATTTCTTGCCAATACCTTCTAGCCTGCAAAGTTTCTTTTTTTTTTCTTCCAATTTTATTTTAATGATTGTTCAAGTACAGTTTTCTCCCCTTTACTCCCAATCAAGCCCACCCACCCCCCTCCCAACGCAAAGTTTCTTTTGAGAAATCAGCTGCAAGTCTGATGGGAACTCCCCCAAGGTAACTAACTGCTCTTCTCTTGCTGTTTTTAATATTCTCTCTATATATTTAACTTTTGGCATTGAAATTATGATGTGTCTTGGAGTGGGCCTCTTTGAATCCATCTTGTTTGGGACTCTTTGTGCTTCCTGGATTTGCATGTCTATTTCCTTCACCAAACTAGGGAACTTTTCTTTCATTACTTTTTTCAGCTAGATTCCCAATGTCTTGCTCTGTCTCTTAATTTCTAGCACCCCTATGATGCAAACGTTGGACCTCTTCAATGTTGGACCTGTCACAGAGGCCACTTACACTATCCTTATTTTTTTTTTTGGATTCTTTTTTCTTGTTGTTCTGGTTGGCTGTTTTTTGCTTCCTTATGTTCCAAATCACTGATTTGATTCTCAGCTTCATTGACTCTACTGTTGTTTCCCTGTAAGTTGTTCTTTTATTTCATTTGTGTGTCCTTCATTTCTGATTGGATCCTTTGTATGTTGCTGAGGTCCTCACTAAGTTCCTTGAGCATCCTTATAACCAGTGTTTTGAACTCTGCATCTGATAGACTGCTTATCTCCATTTTGTTTAGTTCTTTTTCTTAAGTTTTGATCTATTCTTTCATCTGGGCCATGTTTCTTAGTCCATTCATTTTGGCAGCCTCCCTGTGATTGTTTCTATGTATTAGGTAGAGCTGCTATGACTCCCTGTCTTGGTAGCATGGTCTAATATAGTAGGTGTCCTGTAGGGTCCAGTGGCACAGCTGCCCCTGTCACCCAAGCTGGGTACTCGAGGTGTGCCCTGAGTACACCCTCCTCTTTTAGTTGAGTCTTGGTTGCTGTTGGCAGGTCAATTTAAGGAATTTACCCAGGTCAGTCAGCTGCAAGGATTGGCTGTGACCACTGACCACCAACACCCACCCCCCATGGAGGATGAGCTGTGCAGGGGCAGGGTGATGGTACTCCCACATGGTTTGCAGAATGTCCCCTGGGTGTGCTGCCCCTGGTGTTTCCTGTGTGGTGCAGGCCAAGGTCTTCCCCCACCTACATTTTGCCGGGGGCATACTACCTAAGCTATAAAGCAATCTGAAATGGCTGCTACTTGTGCTGGGCTTGGAGATTCTAAGGCAAAGCCAAACTGTGAATCTGGGCTAACTGCTTTTAGTGCCATGCCTGGGGCCAATTTGCAAGAAGTACAGGGGGCTGGGGGCTCAATAAGGCCAACAGTTAGTTGCTTGTTTGAAAGGATTTAGGAAGTCTTGAAGCCTGAGCCAAAACCAGTCATTCATATGAAAAAGCCACTGTGAGCCACTGTTAACAGCTATAAGTTGGGTAGGACAGAGCCTCAAGGGATCTCCAGGGCAAAGCAAACAGTGTTAACCTGGGTGGCACTGCCTGCCAGCTCTGTGACTCTATGGGGGGAGGGTTCAAGGTTCAGAAATGGGACAATGGCCCTTGACTGACTTGATGCCAGATACTTCAGTTTCTCCCTGTATACCACTGGTGCCTTTCAAGGGGCTACCCCTGTGCTGGAGCTCAGAGGAAGTGAGTCTGAGTAGGTGAGTCCATGTGTGGGTTCTTTAAGAGGAACTGCTTGGGACTGCAGCACTTCCTTCTACTGACTCAATCCCTGCTGGTTTTTTCAGTCAGAAGCTGTGGGTACTTATCTTCCTGGCACTGGGACGCTGGGTTCGGGGGCCTGGTGTGGGGCTGGGACTCCTTGTTCCTGAGATATCCCTGCCAAATTTTTATCCACCACACATGGATATGGGACCAATCCATTCCATGTCTCCACCCCTCCTACCTATCTGGATGGACATGGTTTCCTTAATTCTGTAGTTGTCAGACTTCCATTCAGCTCAATCTCTGACAGTCCAGAGTGATGGTTATTCTATAATTTTGTTGCAATTTTGATGTGGTTGTGCGAGAAGGCAAGCCACATTTACCTATGCCGCCATCTTGACCAGAAGTCTAAGGTTATGTCTTTTGCAGATACTTTCTCCTAATCTGTGAATTGTCTTTTCACTTTGAGGGTGTCCTTTGCAGAACAAAATTCTTTTTTCCAATTTATTTATTTTTTCTTTTGTTTCATATGCTTTTGGCATATAGTTATTGATCTCTTAAATGATGGGGATACGTTCTGAGAAATATGTCATTAGGCAATTTCATCATTGTGCACAGAACTTACACAAACCTAGAAGGGATAGCCTACTACACACATAGGCTGTATTGTATAGCCTAGTGCTCCTAGGCTAAACTTGTACAGCATGTTACTGTACTGAATTTTACTGGCAGCTGTAACATGGTATCTGTATATCTAAATACATCTAAGATGGAAAATGTACAGAAAAAACAGTAAAAAAAATTTTAAATGGCACATCTGTGTGTGTGTGTATGTGTGTGTGTGTGTGTGTGTAGTACTTAACCATAAATGGAGCTTGCAGGATCAAAAGGTGCTCTGGGTGAGTCAGTGAGTGAGTCGTGAGTGGTTGTGATAACCTAGGACATTACTGCATGCTACTGTAGAGTTAATAAACTTAAGGAAATAGGGGGAAGACTGTCCCACAGCCTTCCCCCTACTTCCTTCTCATGGGGTTAGAAATAGAACATGAAAGCTGTCAATGCTACTCCATTAACAGGGATATGAGCTAGAATGATTGGAAATATCAAAGAGAAAATGACTGGGTAAGGTATAGAGCACCTTAATAGTGACTCTCAGGAGGGAGTTGAAAGGTGGCCTGAGGATCACTATAAATAAGAAATGTAAATGGAGAGATAAAGGAACACAGGAGTATGTCATGGTGATGTGATTTTGGCTGTTGCATGTTGAAGCAGTGGTTAGATTAAGGAGTGCTGTGGTACTTATAAAAAAAATACAATGTTTTCATGGTGACGGCATAGAACTGAAGAATCAGTACCTTGACATTGGAAATGTATTTTTGGTTCCATTAACCCTGTCTAGCACAAAGTGCTCTCTCTGGCATTGAATTGATGGAAGAAATAAAACTTATCTATGCTTTACATTGTTGCTACCTGAAAGTATTTCCAAAGTACAGGGACAAACTAGGTCCACACTACCACAGAAAGCTTTTACTAAAGTGGCACTAAATATTTGTTCAGTGCTCCTGTAGACCTGTGTTCTTGTACAAATCTGAGGTCCTCAACAAAGAATTTACAGCAATATTCTGAAGACTATCAAGCTAGATCTGTGAGGACTGTAGCGCCCTCTGAATATGCACGACTGAGGGGACCAGCTCTTCTGTGCTGAACAGGTCAGCAGCTCACTGATGGGGATGTAACCTGCATCCAAAATTGAAGTGCTGAGTAAGAGGGAATCTATCTCCAAGCTCCGCAAATATTGCTCTTGTCAAAGGGAAAAAAAAAATCCTCCTGAACCACATAGGCTTCTATTTCTTACAGAAAATTCAGCTTCATTACAATGTTATGGAACCATCATTGTATATAATCTTATGGGTTCATCATGGACCAAAACTTCATTACAGGCCACATGACTGTAGCATCTTAAGATTTTACCTAACAAACATCATGAAGATTAACTCCTATGTTTTATTCTAAGAATTTAATAGTTTTAACTCTTACATTTATGTCCATGATCTATTTGGAGTTCATTTTTGTATATAGCATATGGAAAGGGTTATTTTGTTTAAATAGGAGAAAACCAAGCATGTTGATGGGCTGAAGAAGGCAGGAAATCAGACACGATTTCTGAAGCACAGTGCCTGAAAAGGCAGGGACAGAATCCGAAGAGCAGATGGAGTGAACAACCTCAATCAGGAGGAAGGCCACCTCTTAATGGAGACAAGGTACATGGTTAGGAAAATGAGTGAAGAGAGAGATACAATTGTAACTGTGGAGTCTATAAGCTGTGTCTTCTTCTTAGGAATTTACAAAGCATATTAGTATATTTAAAAGTCTAAGATAACCTACAGTCAGAAAATCTGTTTAACCCACCCTTTTTTAAATATGATTGACCCAGAATTTTTAACAACTTCTTTTTTTGACTAGATAATTATAAGAGTTTGTAGTTTTGTGGGGGGGTGGGTATTTTGTATACTGAACTTTCATTTTTCAGATTCTTAATTCCTTAACAATACCCATTAATCTATGATGGAACTCAGATTTATACAACATGCTTAGAAAAACAGTGACCTAAGCCAGAAGCTGCAAACTTGGCCTTTGTGCAGAATTTGGGCCAAGGGTTTTGTTTTGTTTTGTTTTGTTTTTTTTGTCTCCTGCTTTTCTTAAATTAAGAAATTTTACAAAGATCCAAATATCTGACATCTCTTGAAGTATCAAAAGATTTGGCCATGTTAGATCTGCATTCCAGCAAGGGAACTACTGGCTGAAACCCAGAAGTCCCACATGAAAAATACAGGATGGGGTAAAAGTAGGTTTACAGTTTTGAGTATGCAAAACACAGTTTATTCTTGTATTATTATTGATTATTGTTTTATTTCCATACAAACTATAAACCTACTTTTGCCCTAACCTGTATACTCCCTGCTTCTCCCTAAAATCTTAACATCCAAATCATGTCGCTCATTTACATCACTGCCTGTTCTCTGTGTGTATCTGGGTATCATTCCTATATTAGGCCACCCTCTCAGTGTTTATAGAGTGAAAAGCTTCTGAAGTCTCTCTTAGAAATTCCTTATCAAACTTTTCTCCAAATATTTTCTTTTATAAAAGTGCTCTTCCTGTGAGAACTATGAGAAAGATTTAGAAGCATTTATGTCAAGAATGACAAAATGGCAGTATATGGAACAAGTGCACACAGACCTGTTTTGTTTGACCTGCACAGTATTTTTTTTAAATGGGAAATTTCACATTTAAAAAAAAGATTTCCAGATTTTAATGAATATCAGAAAGATCCAATAACACTAGACCCTGTTTCCATATGACAACAATAAGCTGGAGACAGTAGTAGTTCTCTTCAATCAGGGCCTACATTTTTCCATTTACCACAGTCTCCACTACTCCCCAGTGTCCTACAACCAGCCTGATTCACTCATTACTTATTCAGTCCTGCAGGCATCTAAGTTTGTGCCACCTGATTTAACAAAAAGATTCCATCTTAATTAGCACAGTACATTAGGCAAGTTCCCCAATATCATTAAGTGTCGTGCGAAATTTTACTATGTCTCAGCTATTTTACTAATAAATAATAATTTCACATCCCACTCCCCCCTAAACACATTGAAAAAATGACTAGTAGGGAATACAACATGTAAAACAGAATTTCAGATGACTTTTTATTTTCTTCTTAATCCTTTTCTATACTTCACAGACTTTTTTCTTTTTAATCATTTTTCATTAATGTTTGAATACAGTTGTCTCTATTTTCCCACCACCACTTTCCCTGCCCCACCCACAGTCCTAGCCCCCTTGGCTTTGTCCATGGGTCTTTCACACTTGTTCACTGACTACTTTACAGAATCTTTAAAAAAAAAAAGTATGCATTAACTTTATAATAAGAAAAATAGACAAAATTTTTTAATGTATCAACAATATTCTTGGTAAGTAATCCATAAAGTAATAAGAAATCACCAGTGCCTAAACGGTTCAAATCTTGATCAACTGCCAAAACAATTTACATGTGCATCAATGAGAACGCGATCAAATGGGTGAAACAGCAGATGAACCATGTCGGCGACAAATTTCAACGCCAAGGAAGCTCATTTGCTGCACCACACTTCCTCAGAGCCAGTGTTAAGCCGCCTGCGCCGCAGCTGTTTATTCGAGCCCAACATGAGATTGAGGGTTATCGATTAGGGCTAGATGAATGTTAGCAGAGCAGCCCTCCTCACCAGATCCTTCTTTATGAAAATACTTGGGCGGGCTTCCAATGTGCAAACACTTCATTCTCTCCCTCAGCTCAGGATTCTTCTACAGACTTCCCGACCACTTACACTTGTGCTACGACCGGCCACCAGTTTAACAATAAAGCAGGTCATGAACACAGGGAACTTATCTCCACCACCTACTCTCTGCCCAACTCTCTCAATGGAACACAAGATACGGCTCCTTCCATTTCACAAAGAATTTCAGAGTGAAAAAGAATTTGGCAATCTAATCCAAATTCACTTTAGAAATGATGCTCAGAGACATTAGTTCTGTAAGAAAGTTGCAGAACTTGAATTGAATCCAAGCCCCATGACTTCACTTCCTGTGTTTTCAGGTACACTCCCTAACTCACAAGCAAATCATTATTAAATGACAACTGCTCCTACACTCACAAAAAGTATATCAAACCTACTTAAAGTGATTTCCACTTTGGTTTTAGACATATATAAGTAAATGCTGCATTAAAAAAACATACAGTTCCCCCAATTCTCATCCTGTAGTTCTGCTTTAGCGACAGAAACTCAAGCAATAATTATGGAAAAAATAAATGGGCTGTTTTTTACTTAATTTCTTTTACTTTTTCCAATTTTTTTAGTAATTGAAAAGATTAGTTAAAAGGAAACTCAGTATTAGTTCCACTAGTCTCATAATTAAATAACTATTGCATAATCATAAATCCTGGTGGAGAAGAAAAGTTCACTGCACAATCTGAATGTAATCTTTAGTAGATGCTTCAGGGGGAGAATAAATTTCTCAAGCATAGGTCTGAACCATTCCCCCCTCACAGCCACGACACAGTGACTGGCACATAATAAGTGCTCAGAAAATAAGTGCCAACTGAAATAAGTAAATTGAAAAAGAAAGATAATAAAATAGGTTAATATTTAATTCTACCATTTTCTTATCTTCCCACATATACTCCTTAAGAACTCTAGTCTAGCCCTGGCTGGTGTAGCTCAGTGGATTGAGTGTGGGCTGTGAACCAAAGCATCACAGGTTCGATTCCCAGTCAGGGCACATGCCTGGGTTGCAGGCCACGGCCCCCAGCAACCGCACATTGATGTTTCTCTCTCTCTCTCTCTCTTTCTCCCTCCCTTCCCTCTCTAAAAATAAATAAATAAAATCTTTAAAAAAAAAGAACTCTAGTCTAATCCCTTCAATTCCTACACAATTAACTCAGAAAGACCTTCATTCTTTTAGTTTCAATCTTTCTTTGTACAACTACATGCTAATCCTCTACAACTCTATTAGGGTGAATAGCTGGGCTCCTACGGGCTAGTAAAAAAAAATCACGGGGAAAAAAGAGAGCTAAATACTGCTAAGGAAAATTAGGTTGACTTTACCACCTGTCCTATCTGTTTCATTCATTATATAAGAAAATAATAATGCATGTGACTGTGCTTGATACACCATAAAAGTGTTATCAAATATAGAATGTCTCGGTGCCATAAATGTTTAATCCCTTGAAGCATCCCAACATCAAAACACTATCCACTTCTTCTTCACTGTCCTCTAACCAAATCTGCTTTTCTCCAAGTACTATCATTTCACAGAATTTAAATAGCTTTTTTTCTGTTTTTCCCCTTTAATAGCTAGAATTGCAAACACTTTTTCTTAATCTTTCTTAACAGTTCTAGTTCACAAATGCACAGCATTTGAATTACATTGTAGCTTTTGGCTGGGTGTGTAATCACTATTTGTAACATTGTCCCTATAGAAAAAAAAAGTAACTCTGAACCAATTTGTAAGTGAATTTTTGAAAAGCAACCCATTTTTATATTAGGGTAACTGGGACCTAGACCCTGTTCTGGAAGATAACTTGAAGTACTGGAAAAAGAACTAGGGCTTTGGAATGAATCTCACCTTGCTCTGCTATTACAAACTGTGTCATTGGGCAAGTCAACCTCTTTGAGCCTCAGTCACCTTACCAGTGAAATGGGAAAAGTAAAATTTGTAATACACATGTAAATCACCTAAAACTGGGCCTGGAAGGTAGCAGGTGCTAAATAAGTCCCTTTTTTCTTTCCCTCTGCTGTTACAGTGCATTGCAGACATTTGTGACTTCCATTCTCTCCTTTAAAAATGTGGTTTGGTGGGGGTTTTGTTTTTTTCTAGTACATGAGATAAGTCAGGAGCTTTTTACCATCTCATTAAATCCTCCTAACAATCCTAGGAGGTATAGGTAACAGTTGCACTGAGAGGTTATTTGATTTGCCTAAAATCACTGAGATTGTGTCATTGTCTTCAGCACACTGATGCTTTATCCTAAACCACTTTACTGTGTGAGTGTGTGTGTGTGTTTCAATGAGGGAGTGGGATTCAATGATGTCTAAATGTTTGTTGTATAATATTGCATGATTCTATAATTCAGTAGAACTACCAGCTGGCTAGAAGGACAAGGAAAAACTTCAAGCTCACAATAGGCAAATATAAATCAACATCTTACAGTCTAACCAACTGAGAGCCAATTGTTCTGGTTTTCCTTCCCAGAAGCTGGGAAATTGTCACAGCCAATATGGGTTAGGCTCACTAGGGCTTCAGCTCCTTCAGTTCCTTAACTGTTACTTGTTTAGAGATGAACAACTGAGTCACCCTGGCCACAACTGGAAAACAACTTTTAAAATCAAACCAGGACTGATCAACAATGTAGCTTATTTTGAAACAGGTATGGTCAAAACTTGAAATGGTAACCCAATGGCAAAAGTCTCTAAGTGCTCTCACTAATGTTAAGAGCATCCTGCTTACAGGAGGTTATTCAGCATAGTAACTGAATTAGGCTCCAAGCTGTAAATAAACACTGACCCATTAAATTAGGCCCATTAGCAAAATCACAAAATCATTCCTTTTCTTAGCTCAAGCTACAAACACCTTTCTTACAAACAACCAGAACTGGAAAGTCAATGTTTTGTAATGTTATTATGTCAGTGAAGACTGTCAATTAAAATGCTCATAGGGGAAAAATACTCTATGGTACCCATATTAAATATCCTAAAAGTTTTATCTTTAGGCTTTTCTTCTTAATGTTTTTACCTTTTCTTTTCAATTACTACAAAAGTAATTCAGTATGACTACATGTGCGCTGAGCACAAACCCAACTCTAAGCTTGCTGAGAAATGAAATGAGAGAAGAGCTGCAGCATACCAAGACCAAACCGCACAGACTGGTCGAGATGCACAGGCAGAAACAAGAAAAAGAGCTACCAACGACCCCCAACAATATTAGTTATGTTTGTGCCCTTTGCAGGTTGTATTTCATCACTGCTTTTCATGTAATATTAATAGATTAGACACAACTTGGTATAATCAGGGGAAAGACTTTCACAGAAATATAAGTTTATTTCCTTTTGTTTCACTTGCTTACTAATGTGAAATATCAATACTGCAGGAAAGATGTTGATCAGTTGCCACAGGCAACTAAACCCATTAATAAAGTCTGGCTCTACCATCTTAGATAATTCACTCACAGTTGAGCAAAATGAAGAAACAAAATTTGTCAGAATTGAAAGAATACACTAGAATGAGAGTCAATTCATCTATCTAGTTTTTTGTTTGTTCATTTGTTCTGTTTTAAGGAAAGTATTAAAGATAATGCTAGTAAGGCACCTGAACACTACAACTACAATCCTCTTACCTCCAGTCCTCACTAAATATCAAGTTCAATACTAATGGTTCATTATAGAACACCACAAGTCTATAAATGAACCATAGAAATAGCCTCAAATTTAGGGTTTATATGGAAGATATAACAGCAAAGAATCCCTGGAGATTGAGAGAAAATGTGGAAGGTTTTCACTGTTGAATTTTATTTTAAAGTATAAATTCCTATCTAACCAGGCAAGTTGCTAAAATCTTAGTAATTAATAAATATACTAAAGGCTTAAATAATCATGACACAATTAGGTAATCCTCCTTAGGGCAAATCCAAGTTCTCTCCTCAGAGTGTACACACTTCATTAATTACTAGGTGTATATGATATAGGTAAACTCCCTATGAATTCTTCTGTATAGTAGGTCACACAAAAAATATTACTCGGCAACGTTGCATTTTCTTTCTTTTTTTAAAAAACTTGGAAGTATTAATTTTAAGATTTTATTTATTTATTTTTAGACAGAGAGGACGGAGGGAGAAAGAGAGGGAAAGAAACATCTATGTGTGACTGCCTCTCCTGCGCCTCCCACCAGGTACCTCACCTGCAACCCAGGCATGTGCCCTGACTGGGAATCAAACCAGCAAACCTTTGATTTGCAGGCCAGCATTCGACCCACTGAGCCACACCAGCCAGGGCTCTTCCTTTTTTAATAGAAGTAAACTAGAGATTTTGAAGGCATCTCTTATACCCTGATATCTTTAGATCAACTCATTTTTTAAATTATGTCCTGTGACCTCTGTGTGGAAGGCCATGTGCAGTTGACACTTCTTTACATGACACAAAGACACACAGTTAGGAAGCTTATGGCCTGGAATAGCATCAGGACAACACATATGACTCTAATGAGTGCCAACAGGGAGGTATAACTTAGCACTACTGAGGGTCGGTGGACAGAGAGCACAACCAGTTGTTGAGATAAGGGCAGTCATCATTCTTACAGCTGAGCCTTAAAGCATGGATAAAACTTTTGGTGAGAAGGGGCATCTTCGATATAGGAAATGAGGTATGTGTATAGAAGAAGAAAGACAGACTGGAGTTTATGAAACACCAAGTAGTCTCGCTGGCTATTACAGGATTCCTGGGAGGGGCCCTATGATGGGATAGGACCAACAATGGATTTTCATTTCGGCTTTCCATTGCCAAAGGTAGAGAACATCTGAGAATACATTTTCTCATTTTTAAAATAAGAGAGTTGGATCAGAATATCTCTGAGGTCTACTTCCAAATTTATAAATTTATGATTGTAGGTCCGGGGTTGGAAACACTTTCTATAAAGGAGAAAGTAGTAAATATTTTAGGCTTTGTGGGCCATAAGATCTCTGTCACAACTTCTCACGCTACTGTAGTGTGAAAGTAGTATAGAAAATATGTAAATGATGCCCTGGTTGGTATGGTTCAGTGGATCAAGTGCTGGCCTATGAACTGAAAAGTCACTGGGTTGATTCCTGGTTGCGGCACATGCCTGGGTTGTGGGTCAGGTTCCCAAACGGGGGTGTGTGAGAGGCAACCAATCAATGTTTCTCTCATTCATTGATGTTTCTTTCCCCCTCCCTTCCCCTCTCTCTGAAAATAAATAAATAAAATCTTTTTAATATTTTCTACTTTTTGAGTTTCCTCTGTTTTTTTTTAAGATTTTATTTATTTATTTTTAGAGAGGGAAGGGAGGGAGAAAGAGAGAGAAACATTAATGTGCGGTTGCTGGGGGACATGGCCTGCGACCCAGGCATGTGCCCTAACTGGGAATCGAACCTGTGATGCTTTGGTTCACAGCCCATGCTCAATCCACTGAGCTACACCAGCCAGGGCTAAATAAATAAAATCTTTTAAAAAAGAAAATATGTAAATGAAAAGGAATGGCTGCATCTCAATAAAGATTCGTGTACAATGAAACTTTAATTTTATATAATTTCATGTGTCACAAAATATTATTCTTCTTTTAATTTTTTTCAAACATTTAAAATGTAGCCCTAGCTGGTATAGCTCAGTGGATTGAGCACAGGCTGCAAACCAAAGGGTCGCCTATTTGATTACCAGTCAGGGCACCTGCCTTGGTTGCCAGCCAGGTTCCCAGTAGGGGGCGCATGAGAAGCAACCATACACTGCTGTTTCTCTCCTTTCTCCTTCCCTTCCTCTCTCTCTAAAAATAAATAAAAATAAAATCGTTTTTAAAAAATGTAAACACTATTCTTGCCCTGGCTGGCATGGCTCAGTGGATTGAGCGTGGGCTGCGAACCAGGCATCGCAGGTTCGATTCCCAGTCGGGGCACATACCTGGGTTGCAGGCCATGTCCCCCAGCAACCGCACATTGATGTTTCTCTCTCTCTCTCTCTCTCCCTCTCCCTTCCCTCTCTAAAAATAAATAAATAAAATCTTAAAAAAAATGTAAACACTATTCTTAGCTCCTGGGCAATACAAAATTTGGTTTATAAGCCATAGTCTGCTGACTTCTCCACTCCATGGAAAAATAAGAACAGAAAGGGGATAGAATTTGCTAGCCTTCAAAAACTAGAATAAGATAGACAACAATGTGGTACTATCATTATGTGTATGATAAATATTGCTACAACAGCAATCATATTACAATACACAAATGTATCAAAGTAACATGTTATATACCTTAAATTTATACATTACATGTCAGATATATTCCATTTTTTAAAAGAGCTATAGTAAGGAATTTAGAATAATTTAGAAGACAATGGGAGGAGGTACAGGTTTCTGAGCAAAAAAAAAAAAAAAATGCTGAGATCAAAACTGTACTTAGGAGACTTACCTGGCAGTAAAGGATGGGAGTGAAAGATTAGTGGTTAACTATCTATCATTGAGGTATAATATTAAAGCCTAATATAGACTGGTAACTTTGAAGAAGGAAAAGAAAACAGAAAGAGAAGGAAAAATCAACAGAGCACTACTTATAAAGAAGAAAAGGTTTATTTATCTGGCTAATATAATTTTTAAAAAGTCAACTTCCAGACCAGAAGCAGGGGAAAGGTGATTCTGCATCCCCATTCCTCAGCGCCGCAACAGCCTGGCTGCAGCAGACTAATGGAGGGATTTGCCTTTTCACGGAAGCTTTAGAACAGCCCAGGCTGGAGCTTCCAGTTAGAAGTTTTCTGGTATACATCAGGTAAACGGTAGCATTTATTGTTTTGGTTTTAGAGATGAAATAGATATAACAGTTTTAGAGATGTTTATTTCTGGCTTCTTTTACTCCAGAGAATTGTCATGAGCCTTTTCAAATTAGGAAAGAGTATTCATTGGTGTACACAGATATATCATTGCCCTCGGTATTTTAAAATAACTCTGCTGACTGTGACTCAGAATTTATATCTATCTTTTCTTGCTCTAACGGAGGAAAGAACTGCAGTGCTACAAATATAATTGATTCGACATTACTGTATCTACCAACTGCAAGTAACTCCACTCTATGGGGGCAGGACATGCTTTCTAGAACTCAAATTTAGAAGCTGGGAGGGTCAGAGGGATGAGGGGAACAAAGAGACAAGCACATAAGTAGCTCTAATCCATGATAATATCTGATAAGAAATATAGTCAAACCTTATGAAAACACAGCACAGGGAAAGATTAATATCAACTGAGCATCCTGGAAAGAGCCTCATGGAGAAAGTGACATCAGCACTGGTCCCATGTTAACAAGAGAGGAAGGGTAACTCCAGGCTATAAGAACAGTGCAAACAGTAACAAAAGATGTCGGGAAACAGGGGGCTTACCTTTTTTACTTCATGAGAGAGAGAGTGAGAAAGTCCACCATTTTCTAATTAGAGTTCCAAAGGGAGAGAAAAAAATGAAGAGTGAGGCAAAAATTCAGAGAGTTAATGACTAAGAATTTTTCCAGGATTGAAACAAGAAATCAGCTCCTAAAACCAGGGAGCCCCAAAAAATCTCAAAACAGTTCAGTAAGGTCTTAAAAATCCCAGGGAGAAAAGTCATAAGCTACAGCAAACTGCAATTAGACTGATGGCACATGAATGCAGAAACACAATATTTTTTTCAAAGTGCTGGAAAAAAATTACTATCAGCCTAGATTTATATATTATCTTTCAAAAACAAGGACAAAATGAAGATATGTTCAGGTAAACAAAAACTTAAGGTGTGTACCGCCCAAAGGGCCCACTAAAGATACTAGTGAAGAATGAACTTCAGGAAGAAAGGAAATGTACCAAGAAGGAAGATCTGTTCACCATTTCTCTTACATTTCAAAGAGAAAACAATTAAGAAAAAAGTGAAATCTTAGACAATTGTATGTAAGGAGACAATGGAAGTAAAAGTATCTTACAATCTTTGTATTCCAAGGACAGTAAAGATGCTAATTGATTTAAGACTTTGAAGATAGATATGCATGTTAAAAATTTCCAGAAAACTACTGAAAGACTACCAATACCGGGTATACCTTCCAAACTAGTAGTTACAGTCACCTGACTATCACGTTCAACTCCATTACTCCTATGTTGACAGCACAAATGAAAGAGATTCTAGCTCTCTTTCAGGCAAGGGGTACTAAGCTCATCCAGTATCTGGCATAGTGTGTGGTCATCAAATATTTGTTAAATTAATTTGGCTGTTCCAGAATAAGACGAATTCTACTTCACAAATACATCATACTTCTCAACTCTACCTGAAAGGCTAATTCATGTTATTATTACTAGTGAGTGGCATGACTACCCCCTTCAGCTATTTTTTTTTTTTAGGAAATAGAACAATGAGTGCTTAGGATAAAATCCCAAATCCTAAGCCCCAGTTCTTGCTTCTAAATTGAAAAAAAAAAGATATACTTTTCTCTCACCTTTGCACAACAGTTAGTAACCAAAAATTAGGTATCTTATTCTAATCATGGGAAACTGGGAATCAAAGGCTCAGGCACCCAAACTGTGAGCGATATTTTCCCTGCAGTTGGTAAAACTGTATATTCCACAACATATGGAATTCTACTGAAAGCTTTCACTGGCATTTTGCCTTGTTGAATAAAAGTTAGAAGTTATGCTTAGACATTTAAAAAAATCAACACTGCCTTTTCATTAAACTAACATTTAAAATATGGCTTAAAAATCACGGGAAATATATTATTATATCTAACACTCATTGAGCTCTTAACTATGTGTTAGACATAGTTCTAAACATTTTTATGATCTCATTAATCCTCACAATAATAAACCATGAGTCTGGTACTATGATTTGCTTTGTTTTACAAAGGAGGACCGTAAGAAATGGAGATGAAATAATTTCCTCAATGTTCATACCTTGCAGATGTCAATCAATGGTGGGATTTAAACACAAGGAATTTAGTTCTAGAGCCTTTATTCTTAACCATCATACTCTACTGCCTCCCAAGTCTTGTCATGTTTGTACGCTAATTTACCTTGTATCTATATCTGAAGTTCGACTTCATTACTCAGTAACTCATACTAGATGCATTTTGCCAAAATTGGCTATTCTGTTTATCTGCAAAGGAACAAAACTAATAGAGAATTCCAAATGCATGTTATATTTTTACTTATATTTATATATTCTGCATAATCCTGTTGTGCAGGATTATCCCAATCTGCACCCTAGGACTCTGCCTAGAATTTATTCATCCAGGAAACATGAATCGAATGGTTCTACTATAGGCAATGCCCTGTGCTAAGCGATGATTTATAGCTACTCTCCTAATTGGCAGTTAAATTTCACCCAGATTCACCCACAGCATGATATTTATTTTTCCAAATAAGTATAAAACAGTTTTTGGCAGAGGAGCAGCAAACGGTCCTCCCATTTATCCATTCAGCAAATATTCTTCAGGGCTCTACCATGTGCTGAGCACTATGACGGGTGCTAAAAATTCAGGGGCAAACACAGCAGAGCCAGTATTTGTCTCTGGGGCTTTGTGGAAAGAAAGACGTCAAGTAATAATCACACAAGTAATTACTAACAACTGTGATCAGCACAGTAAAAAACATTATACAAATCATAGGACAGAGGGACCTCTCTTAGTTTTGGATGCAGAGTCAGAGTGGGTGTCTCTAGAAAACTGACATTTAATATGCAAGTAGAGGATTAGTAGAAATTACCCGAGAAAAAAAGACAGAAAAGTAGTTCAGACAGAGGGGAACAGAACAGTATATGTGCAGGCTCACAAGAAGCTCTGTGCTTTGAAGGAAAGGAAAACCTGGAGTGCCCGGAGGGCGACAAGAAGAGGGTAGCTGAGGCCAATCCTCAAAGGTCTTTTCCTATCGAGGGGGTCCACCACCTGCTCACTCTGCTGCTGACCCACTCACATTTTCTCCATGACTCCAAGGAATAAAAACTCTGTTTACAGTACTAGCACACAACCCTGTATCACAAATAATTTAAAGTCTGCAATAATTTCATTGGCGGAGAAAATATAAATAATATAAGTTGTTACAAGAGTATCAACTTCACCTGTATTTTAACAACTTGAGGACAGAGACCATATCTCATGTATCCTGCTATCAGTCTACAATGTGCATAGCTAGAGTCTGACAACTAGAGATGAGGAGAAATGTAGGATAATAATGAGTTACTTGCCTAGATATTTTCCTATTTAATATTTATTAACCTAGTCGTATATCCTTATCTATTTTAATTACAGGAATAAAAACATGTTGTCCACTTAACAAATAAAAGATGAGCCAATTCTCCAGGGATGGTGGTGGGGACAGAGAGAAGGCTGGAAACATAGGGAAGCTAGATAATAGAGGTCCCTCTCTCCTCCTAAATGTCCAATTTCTCTTTCTTCACAGAAAGCTTACTTGTGGGCCTAAATTAAGTTTATTTCAAAAGAAGATATGACTTGATTGTGGCCAGCTGCAACAAATTTCAGCCACTTTCCCCTTAAAACTCATTTAACCGGAAATCTTATCACCAGGAAATTCTCTAAGGACCAAAGACTCTATGTTTTGCAACTTAACAATATTTGTAAAGCATTTCAGTACTAAGATGCACTACCTGTCATCCTCAGTACACATACACACATCTTACCCTCATACCAATCTACTGACTTCTGACAGAAGGAACAAAGAACTTTTTGGGATCTACAAGTCCAACTATGTAACCCATATAATGTCATTCACGAATCTTTGTTTCTTTTTGTGATTACCTGTATACAGCAATATTTGAAGTCAGGAAAAATACCATGCCTTACAAAGAAGGCAAGGTTAGTGAGCCTTCACCATTGTCATGAAATAGCCTAGAATGACTCACTGGTAAAGCAAGTACCAAAACGCAACACACCAATGGAAGGAATACCATGAGCAGGGGACTGGAATAAGCACGGCACCAGAAATATCAAGAAGAATATAGCCCAGTCCTTGCCCTCCAGAAACCAAGTCTTAAAGGGAGACACCCTAAGGGATGGGGAAAGAAGAAACACAACCAAATCAATCTCCCCCGAACTCATGACCCAATATACAAAAACAAAATGTACAAAGCTTTTTACCAAGGAATTGGAAAGAAGGCAATCCCCAACTTCTAAGTCTAATTATGCAAGTTTCCTTTTATCCATTACTCTATCATACTCTATCCCTTTGTATGCACAGGCTGCACATAGTAAAATAGATTTAATCATCTTGAAGACCCCATATCTTTAATAAGTACGTTGAGATTAGAAGTTCTTTCAGGACCTAGCCCATTGTTTTGAAGTTATTTCATTCCACAGCACTTAACTGAAACAGCAGTTAGCTAAGTAGAATATGGCTCCCTAAACAGCACATGACAGAGAAAGTCTCAGGATGTTGTAACAGATTGGGTTTTCTCACTTTTCTTTGCAATTACTGAGTGGGAAAGTGAACTAAAGGGTTTTGAGGTATATGTTTAACGGTGAAAGAGGATAAAAGCCAGTGCATCTGTATATAGTTAAGTTTGTATTTATACCCAAGGAAACACAAGTTGGTTTGGAGAGAAAAGACAAAGAATAAAACACAAATCAAGGTCAAACAGACTGAAAAATACTGAGAAACATTGAGACTGAGATTTAGGATAGATTTTCTAATTTCAATAATGAAAATATAATACTTTTGTAGTAGGTAAAATCTTGTTCTTTTTGGAAGATTATATGAAGGCTCAGCATGACCAAAAGTGATTATTAATAGTGTGCTGATCAATAAAATACTGTATGCCTGGAGGCATCTTTGAGCTCACTGAGTAGACACCATGAACACAGCTCACCCTCCCAAGTTAAAGTATTTGTGGACAAGAAGTTATCATTGAAATAAATGGTGGCAGACATATCCAAGGAATATTGTAGAGATCTGATCTCTTTATAAATCCTGTGATAGATAAATGTGTGGGCATGGCAACTAGTGGGCAACAGAACAATGTTGGAATGGTGGTAATACAAGCAAATAATATCACGGCAGAAGCCTTGGAACAGCTTATGACGAATGGCTGTGTTCACCACAGAAATCAACTGCTCCCCCATGTCCCCTTCCCCACATCACCTGTTTCACTGCAATGTAAAAAGCAGGTCGTGTACATTTTCATATTAAACTTTTTTGTTAAATTTCTGTAATAGTCAAAAAATAAAATATTAGCCCTGGCTGGCGTAGCTCAGTGGATTGAGTGCGGGCTGCAAACCAAAGCATTGCAGGTTCAATTCCCAGTCAGGGGACATGCCTGGGTTGCAGGCCATGGCCCCCAGCAACCACACATTGATGTTTCTCTCTCTCTCTTTCTCCCTCCCTTCCCTCTCTAAAATAAATAAATAAACTCTTTAAAAAAAAATAAAAAAAAAATACTATATTGTTTTTAGTGCCATATGAAAGATAAAACACTTTAAGTATAAGGATAAAAATACAAATGAACAAAAATTCCCTATTTACATATTAATCTTAGCTTCCTTCCCTAATAAACCTTTTTGTAAACTGTTAAGAAGAAATAGATAAGACAGCCTTCCTCTCCAAAACAATCTCCAGTGAAACTGAGCAAGTACTAAAATAGCTGATAAAACAGGGAAGCAGCCACCTAGATTCAAAACTTACATTATCTGTGTGGCCCAACATACCCAAACACTTACTGCAAGAATTCTACAAGTTTAGTGTAAGTAAAATGAAAGCCTCCAATGGGAGGTCCCTTCACCAACACATAAACTCTTCTCTGGGTGTTTCAGTCTTATTATAGATTTGAACTTTACTCCTTAAAGCTCACTCTGAAGTATTTATAATAAATAGCACTGAAGGCTTTAAAAAGCCTTAAATTTGTGTTTTCTTCTTCCAATCCTGTGTGTGTGTGTGTGTGTGTGTGTGTGTACACTTTAAGGGCACACCTGCCTGAAAGCAACATGAACTGAGAGAATGACCCTTCCTCATCAAGAGTCCTGAGCACAGAGCATTATTCTAAAGAGAAACTTTGCTAATCTCTGACATCTGTTCATTAAGGATACAGACTCTTCTGATACAGACCTAATGCTGGTTTACAATGTAAAAATACACCCCACTGTTGTGCACATAAGGTTCAATGGAAAGGCTCAGGCCAGGCCAGCCAGAAAGCAGAAAAGCAGCAGATCAACTCCATGACATATTTGCTTCCTGCCATGGGGCTCAAGGCAATAAAGATCTTCTAATGAGGAATTCATGGCTCACAGTGTGATTCTACACTATGATCAGCAGGGCTCCAAATGAATATATCAGCACTTGGTCTGAATTGTTAGATTTTAAAAAAGATACTCCCAATTTAAAAAGAATGCAAAATTCTAATGCTACTTTCTGATAGGAGGCAGCATATTCTCGTGTTATGAATTTAGTAAGTGGCCTGCATAGTTGAAATGACTATGAACCACAACAGAGAACCACAACCCAAAATAGCCCAAACATTTTTGTTATCTCAAACAATGGGCATTTAGCCATTCATTCCTTCCTCTTAGTATATATTCTACTTGTTTCAGACAAAGCTCGTTAGGAATTTCACAAGACTGTTCAAATTCAGCTATACCAGGTGCTTGAAAGCTGAGGATAGGAAATACTTGCTACACAAAAATTCTTATTACAAGATTTTGTACCTAAAAAATGAATGCTATACATATGTTCATTCAGGGGAAAAGAAAGTTATATTGCACAACTATGACCAGCCTGACACTAGAAGTAAAGGTACAAATACAAGATATGGTCCCTGCCACTGAGGAATCTGCTATCTAGTGGAGAAGACCAACACTGACTAGGTATGATGAGCATCACGAGGAGTATATACATGCTATGCTGGACTGTAGACTGTGGACAACGAGAAATTCCCACTCTACCCCCTTCCTAAGCATACAGTAAAAGACCAGAAAGGTGTCAGAAGACTTTGAAAATAATGATCCTCTCAGTTGTGAAATATATAAAACATAAGCATTTTATATGTACATAAATGACCGGTAATTTTAAAAGTATGTAAAATGACTACTTTTTTAAACAAATATACAAGAAATATTAAAATCCAAATAAGTCCCAACCCAATAAAAAGTATTTGCCTTAATGCTCCCCTTACTCCTGGACTATATAACAGAAGGAGCCAACTTATACCATGGTTGATAATTAGAACTTTTGCTTTTTTACTTTGTCTGCTTAAGGTTTTACCAGTGTTATTTATAAAACAGCTTTAGAAAAGCCCAACTTTCCACTGTGCAGATAGATAAATAAATACTTAGGTTGGGGCTCCATGAAAATTATAAACATAGCTGTAGAAACACAAAAATCTCCCAAACTCTTCTATTCTATCCATCACTCGAGTAAATGCTAAGTGTCTTTGGAACACAGTTCACATCTGTTCCACTCTTATATCTCTTTTGATCTTGAGAGAAAGTTTTTCAAATGAAACTTCATGATTCCCCAAAGAATGCTCAAACCTATCTTAAACACTATTTAAATATAAACTTTTTAAAATATCCTGCAAACTTACAAGCTAAGCAGCCACATACGCTATAAAAAGCCTTTATCTGATTTGCAGACTTAAATACTTGTGTGCTGATCTGTATCTACTTTTTTTTAATTAAAAAGAAAGAAATGCTATGAAATTGAATGTCGCTGAAACAGAACCCTACCTTCACATCATTCTTTTCATATAGGTCGTTCACACAGGCCATGCCGAAACCAGGCTTTATAAAGAGAATCTTGCCAGAGGTAAGACACATGGAAACTCTATGACTAACAGCACTCTTGTTGCTTCTGATTCTAGGTGGAAAAGTTCCACTGGTATTTAGAAACTTTGTTCTAAGTGGATATAGAATGGTGACGTGAAAAAAGCTCAGGATCCACAGTTAGAGAAAAAGTTTGAGTCCAGGCTCCATCACTAGCTGTGCCACTGTGGGCAGGTTACTTAATTTCTCTGACCTAAAGTATCTTCTTCATCTGTAAAATTAGGACTATAACAATACCTGCCTTAAAGAATTGCTATGAGATTACATATATATATGAAAGTATTTAATAAACTATAATGGATTATATAAATGCTATTACTTTATTAATTTGTCTCAAATAGGAATTGTATGTTTATTTTAAAAATTGGAAAATACAGGAAAGTATTAAGAAGAAAAAAATCACCCCACAGGCTTATCACCCAAATATTGTTACTATTTAATTTAACTAGAATAAGTGTAACATCAACCAAAAGAAATTAAAGCAAAATAACCAAATTAATTGTTGATCTCTTTTTAAGAGCTGAATAGACTTTCCCATCAGTTTAAAATAAAGACAATTCTGCTATTTGTCCCAGAGCTGGTCCCAACAGTATGATATATGGGTGAGGCTCATAAAAGTCAAGGCCACAAACACTCCCAAAATAAATATTTCATGAACCCAAAGAGGCAGTCACAACACATGCCCTCAGATACAACAGAGAAGGCAAAGTGTCTGAAGTCCCATTAATAAAACTGGCATGACTGTATAGTCACTAAGACTGGCAGACCTCTATGGACCACTTATGGGGGAGGAGAAAAATTTATATATCATGCTACAAGACAGGCAGTCTAAGACTTCTGACTTTCCCCCAACTGCTTACTGAATCCCATCTTAGGAACTTCTTGTACCTCTCCTCTGGTTTTTCTTTCCCACCATTCTCCCATACCCCCTCACTGTTTTATTATACATTAGAATCACTCTCAGCGTTTAAAGTGTCCTTATTCCATACAATGGAATATTATTCAGCAACAAAAAGAAATGAAGTTCTGATACATACTACACCATGAACCTTGAAAACATGCTAAGAGAAAGAAGTGAGAGACAAAAGGACACATATTTTATAATTCCATTTGTACGGAATGTCCAGAATAGGCAAGTCCACAGAGACAGAAAGTGACTGGCGGTCGTCCAGACGTGGAGACGGGAGAGAATGGCTGCTGATGGGGATGAGGTTTCTTTTCGAGGGGACAAAAACATCCAAAAATTAGATTGTACTGATATTGCACAACTCTGAAAAATATACTACAAAACACTAAATTGTACACTTTCATTGGGTGAATTATATGTTACGTGAATTACATCTCAACAAAGCTGTTTTTAAAAAGGGATCTTGTTCAGGATCCTGAGTTGAAAAAGGAACATATAAACAAATATTTCCATCCCACCGCTTCCTGAGTCTGCAGTAAAAGTAATGACTCAGCTGTGATAAGACATGTAAAATGACCAGACTACTTGGTTTAACAAATACAGATGAAATTACAAATCCACGAGGCTTGCCCCCCCAAAAGTATTTACTTTAATGATGCCCTAAGTCAGAATGTGGTCCTCAGAGTCTCAATAATTCTGTGACTTTGTTTGGATAGTTCTTTCGACTTGCACCACTTCTGCTACCACATCTTTAAATGTTCAAGTCCCACCTGACTCTAAAACCAGTTCAGATGTTACATCTTCCATGACACCTTACCCATGCTTTCATGAAAGGTAACCTCACGTTCCTCTGAACTTCCACAGTCACTCACTTCCTCAGGACCACTCTGGAGTTTCAATCTAGTGTTATACTTATTCTGCCCAGTATCGTCAACCTATTGCTTTGACATTAAATACCGGTTTCAATAAACAGCTATTTGATAAGTGGATGTTGACTGCTTAACAACTGAGAATTTCATCTTTATCTGGTAAATATTAATTTTGGAAATATCCAAAAGTCATTTAGACTCAAGAATGGTCCATGAAGTAGTACAGCTAAGGAATGCCCACTTTGGATAAAATTTTCTTGACCAAAATAAAACAAGACTGAGATTATATATATAGAGAGAGAGAGATAGATAGATAAACAGATAGACAGATATAGATATATATATAATCTGTAAGGAATACCCAAACAGAAGCACTGAAATAAGAATATAACCTCCCAAGGTAACTGAAACGTGAATTACATAAACTCTAGAATATTTATTTAAAAATCAGTTTCATTATTTTATAGTGACACCACGTTTTTTCCTGAGAGTTCTATTATCAAGTTCTACTAATTCTTCTTCTACTATGTTTCTAATATTTATTAGTTCTAATTCCTTCTCCATTTGCTCCACCAAACACGAAGTCCAGGGCCTCATTTTCTTAACGATCAGCCAGTTTTAAAAGTCTCCTAATTTATCTCCCTTCCCCACAGCTCCTTCTTTCCTTCGACAATATTTATGAGCCATCTTGTATGCCAACGTTAAGGGTAAGAACTGAGGAGCACATAAAGAAATATCAAACGAGGCCTGTTCTCCAGAAACAATCTACTTGGGAACTTGACACATGTACACAATTCACCATGACACTACTCAGCACACACCATTCTCATCTGCTCTCTCCCACTCTTTGTTCATCTCACTGGATAAGGTCTTCTGTTACAGCCCACACATGGGTCATGCACTGACCCACCTCTAACTTCTCCCCAACTTGCCTTCTGAGCTAATCAAGACAATCTACTTGCTGTAACCTGGAAGTGACTTACTCAAAAGTACCATTTGTTCATGACTGCTTGTCACCACAATTTTCCCTACTTTCTAATTCATATCTACCACCAATGTTAAGCCCCTTCTTTTGTATGTATTAGGAAGTTTGTAACTATATGTAATTGTTTTCAGCTTATAACTGACTGGTCTTATTCCTTTTGGATTTGTCTCACAGTATCTACTATAGTGTTTCCTAACTAAGGGTGTATATCGTACCACCTCTGGAGCTTCTTAAAAATACCAAGGTCCTTACCCAAACCCTGGAAAGCTCCTCAGTAAGCCTGGAGTGGGAGCTAGACATCTTTATTTCTAAAAAGCCCCACCAGTGATTCTGAGGCACGTCCCTACCTGGGAACCACCAACTTATTACAATGCTCCCTGTACAGCAGGCATTCGATTCTTATTAATTCATGCACTGAAGCTCAAAAATAACTTCTTTCTAAATAGCCTAACCAGATAGCAACCCCCAGACTACACACCAACTCTATTCCAAGTGCAACATATGGTTTTAAAATTTCATTTCCTGAAGTACTCCTTGGAGGGACACTATTACCTTGTCTTTTCACATTGTTTCCTATTTGTTGAAAAATGGAGACCTGGAGTGTAGCCATCTTAGACAACACTACATAAGAATGTACTCTGGAGCCTTAGATTAAAACAGTTATAAAAAGAACGAAAACAATGTAGAGCTAGACATTTTGAATAAACTCAGTATTCTTACTAGGTAGATTCTTACTAAATCTATACAGAAGGCAGATCAGAAGTTTGATCAATAATGTTTCCCAGTCTTCCTACCTATCAGTGTCCTGAACAGCCTGAGACCCTTGAGGGGCCCCTGAAAACGGAGGAAGACTTCAGCTGCTAAAGTGCCTCTGGTGCAGTAAAGTTCTCTGATCAGATAAGTAACCTAAACTCCACCCAGACTCACAGTAGCCTCCCAACTACCCTGACAAACACTATTTACAGAGCTCAGTGGGGGAGCAGTATGAACTTTTCCCAAAGCCGGTCAAATTGTTCCTCACAGGCAGCAGCAGTCTGAGTCACCCTCCCAGGGTGGGAAAGAAACGTGTGATATGCCAGAAGAGTGCTGGGAGACTGGTTGCAGCACCTCTTTTCCTATTCAGAAGTGGGCTCTTCCTCCTCCAAGAATCGCCTCAGTTATTAATCACAGCCGTGGTCTACAGGAGTCTGCAGAACCACTCAGCCACCCAGGAAAGTTATGCACTGAGAAGGAGACTCCTGGTGTTTCTCCCTGGCAGGGGAGGCAGGTCCCAGATTCCACAGGCCTCTCCCAGCAGCTCCATCTTGCTTCCTGCCAGGAGGAGGGGCCGGGAAGGAAGACCCGTCGTCTGGAAATGCCCCGTGAGAGGAAGCCGTTTGACAGCAGGTAGAGCCAGGTGGTAATCTCCAAGGGAGGGTAAAAAAGGAAAGGCGGCAGGGTTAAGCGAAAGGGTTAAAGGATTGGTGGTCATGAATTACTACATAAAGAAATGACCCGGTGTTTGAGAGTGCCTGGGACTGTGAGCATAAGTGGAATGCCCAAAAAGGTAGGAGGAGACAAAGAGATGCGTAGCCAGTAAGAAGTGGACGAAAGGGCAGGAAGCAAGGGAGTGGTGGTGGGTGAGGCAGGTCTCAGGGTGAGGGACAGAAGTATTAGAAAGGAGAACAACGTGGCTGAAGAATCCCAGGAAGGAAAGGCAATGAATCAGTAAGGAAGCCCATCAGCCCATAAACCACGCTGGGGAGGCCTAAAAAGGAGCTGAGAGTAAGGCTGTCAACGTGAGGGGCGACAGCCTGCTGACGGAAAGGGGCCATCAGTCAAACAACTACCATCTATTAAGCAACTAGTGGGGTTCATACGCTGTGCTTAGCAATTTATAATATCACCTCACTGAATCTTCACAACAAATCCATAAGGCAAGCATTATTATAATTGATCCCATTTTACAGACGAGGAAACTGAGGCCCAAAGACGCTCAGGGGCATGCTCAAGGTCACAGCGCGGGGTAGTCTGAATTAGAACCCAGGGCTGTCTGGCTCCAGAGCCCAGGTACAAAACCACAGGCACCGAGTCGCGGGCAAACGGGAGCCGAGAGGTGGGCTGGGCCCACAGGGATGTCTCCCGCCCGGTTCCGCTCCCCACCCCAGACCCATAGCGCTCACCCGGACGAGGTTGCTGACGGCCGCCTGCACGGCGGCCACGGGCGCGGTGAGGTCAGGGATGGCTTTGCCGTCCACCTCGCCTTCCTCGTGCATGATCACCAGGTGCGAGATCTGCTGCGCCACTGGCTCCAGGATGCTCTCGATTGTGCGTGTATGAAACACCGGCATCGCGGCGGAGAGAGGGGCGGCGAACCGCGGGCTTCAGAAAATTGGGAGCAGTAGGACCGGGAACCCGCGGACAGACGGACTCTGAGCAGTGACTACAGACTCTCGGCTTCCCTCAGCGTTACCAGCTTCACAGGCGCCCCACCCGTCGCGTCGTCGCGCCCAATGGCAGCGCGACTTAGACCTGGGCTGCCACTTCTATTGGTCCGGCTACTAGATGCTCCACCTCCCGCCCCCGCGCCTTCAAGACCCCGCCCAGCCCCGCCCCCATTCCCAAGGGAGGGGCCTGGGATTGGGGCTGCGCCGCCAGGATTGCGACTGGATTCCCAGAGCCCAGTGCCGGGAGCTCCTTATAAGGGCATGGTGGGAACTGAGTGTGGGGCTGGAGTCGGTGGCCCCGCCCCCCGGGGCCGCCTCCGGCTAGGGTTGCGGGACTCCACCCCTCTGCAGGATCACCTCAGTGGGGCGGGGTCTCACCTCCAGCGGCGCTGGAGCCTGCTGAGCTGAGGGAGCCATAGGCCTCCTCGCACCTCCCCAAGTTTCTTTTCACAAGATCCCTTCAAAATACTCTTTCCATTTTCTCTCCGGAACACATGGAAACGTTTTTATAAACATTCAAACAACAGAAGTGCGCAGAGAAACATGAGTGTCCCATTCATTCACAAACCACCCACTCCACTTCTCAGATACTCAGTTAACAGTTTGGTGTGTAGCCTTGTAGGTCTTTGTCTATTTATTTTTGTGTACATATGTATTTTCTAATATATATATTTATTCTAAGAATTAAACATTTTCCTGGATCTTGATACATATTCCTCTTAATTAAAATTCCCTGGTTATCAGCCCTGCCTGGCGTAGCTCAGTGGATTGAGCGCGGGCTGCGAACCAGGCATCGCAGGTTCGATTCCCAGTCACGGCACATGCCTAGGTTGCAGGCCATGTCCCCCAGCAACGGCACATTGATGTTTCTCTCTCTCTCTCCTTCTACCTTCCCTCTCTAAAAATAAATAAATAAAATCTTTAAAAAAAAAATTCCCTGCTTATCTTTCTACCCCATTCTTTTTTAAGGGCTGTATGGTATTCCGTGGCGTGAAATCAAACAATTTCCTCACCATGGACATTTAGGTTGGATTCTGTTTTTCACTATTTTTTGTTAATTTTTATTTATTGATTTGAGAGAGAAAGAGAAACATCAATTTGTCATTCTATTTATGTATGCATTCATTGATTTTGGTTGATTTTTGTTGATTTGGTTGATTTTTGTATGTGCCCTGACTAGGGATCAAACCCACAACCTTGGCTACAGCAATAATGCTCTACCCAGCTGAGCTACCCCTGCAGGACCTGTTTTTCACTATTAAAAAACAGTTCTGCATGAATATCAATATGCTTGACTATATGTTGTGCACATGTGTTGTGCACATCTAGGACAGATGCCTAGAAATGAAGTGAAAATGAAAAGCATATACATTTTACATTTTGATAGATAAGATCAAATTTAGTGTGTAAGACATCTTCTAAATGCCTTCCTCGTCTCAAATTCTCTTTTGCCCAAGCTTCCCCATTCCAAGACGAAACACCTTCACTAATACCTCCAAGCAGAAGATGCTCAATTCAAATGAAAATATTTCTCAAGGGCCCACATTTGCAAAAGGCTAACCTATGGGTGCATTGTCCTGTGTATTTTCTGAAGTTATTTTTGTCTAGTACTGTACATTCCTTTTCCACTCTGCATGTTACCAAATATTATGCTTTTCCTTTCCATAATACCTTTATTTTTAATTATTTTTTTATTTTTTAAAGGTTTTTCTATGGCAGCACACTTTTTTTTAAAGATTTTATTTATTTATTTTTAGACAGAGGGGAAGGGAGGGAGAGAAGGAGAGAAACATCAATGTGTGGTTGCCTCTCTCACGCCCCCATGGGGACCTGGCCCATAACCCAGGCATGTGCCCTGACTGGAAATCCAACCAGTGACATTTTGGTTTGCAGGTAGAGAGAGGAGAAGGGAAGGAGAGAAACACTGATGTGTGAGAAGAACATTGATCAGCTGCCTCTCGCACACCCCCAACTAGGTACCTGGCCTGCAACCCAGGCATGTGCCCTGACTGGGAACGAACCAGTGACCTTTCAGTTTGCTGGCTGGCGCTCAGTCCACTGAGCCACACCAGCCAGGGTCAATTTTTAATTTTTCAGTTGTAGTTTACATGGAACATCACTCTGCATCAGTTTCAGGTGTACAGCACAGTGGCCAGAAAAATCACGCATCCTACAGAGTGGTGCCCCCACCACCCCAAACACCCCACCCAGCTCCACACATATCCGGAACAATGTTAATG
Source organism: Tonatia bakeri (assembly GCA_004024845.1). Lineage (NCBI taxonomy): Eukaryota > Metazoa > Chordata > Mammalia > Chiroptera > Phyllostomidae > Tonatia > Tonatia bakeri. Next base: position 50,183 of record PVIA01008081.1, read on the forward strand.
ACTATATTCCCTATGCTATAATCTATATCTCTGTGGCTATTCTGTAACTACCAACTTGAACTGCTTAATCCCATCATCTTTTCCACCCAGTCCCCCAACCCCCCGCCGCATTGCCTTCACTTTTTTGTTACTGCTTTCATGTCCTTATAGGCAATGGAGTTCTATAACTCCATTTTAAAATAAGGTCTATTTGGTACTTTCTAAATTCTAGGCACTGTATAAGCCCTTTGTTTAAGATTACAAATTGAACCAGCTATTCAACATGCATGGCACAGTACAAAATGAAAACATGAATCCCCTTGTTCAAAAAGCAAGAAAACGATGCTGTTAAAAAAATAATAAAATTTAAAGCTTGTTCCTTTATTTGGTTTCTCTCTCTCAATCTGTCATGTAACATTTTTTTTTTAATTTGCTATTTAATGTGGCACTTCCTGGGCAGAAATATACCTTTGTGGTAAATATAGACCCCCACCCCACAGGAATTTGGGGACTCAGGCAACCACTGGCTGCCCAAAGCCCCCTGCCCTGCCAGCTGCTGGACTGACATGCAGTTCCCCACTAGGGACAAAGAGGCCCAGGCAGGCATCTCCCCTTCCCGCAGGCCTGCCTCCAACAGCAAATAAGTGACCTCCAAAGGTATCACAACTTCCACATTGACACTCTCAATTACTAGACCAAGGGAAGGCAGGAGGGCAGTGCCATCCTGTGGCATTGATAGCCTGAGTTGAGAATAGCCACCTTCCTGCCTTACTCCTAGATACAATGGGTAGCACACTGGAATCTTGCCCAAAGTAGAACAGAAGGTAGCAGTGGTCCCTGGACAGGAGTGGGCTCAGGAAGCTAAAAGTTGGGGAACCAAGCAACTGAAAACCCATCCAAGGGAGGTGATTGGAGGCAGGACTAAGCAAAAGCTGAGGCTCCAAACCTTCGGTTCATGTTCCATTGTCCCAGTGGACTTGTAAATACTCAAAGATAAAATTATTATCTAAAAACTCAAAGATAGCCCTGGCTGGTGTTGCTCAGTGGATTGAGCATTGGCCTATGAACCAAAGGGTAGCCAGTTCAATTCCCAGTCAGGGCACATGCCTGGGTTGTGGGCAGGGTCCCCAGTGGGGGATGCGTGGGAAGCAAGCACACGTTGACGTTTCTCTCCCTCTTCCTCCCTCCCTTCTGCTCTCCCTAAAAATAATTTTTTAATCTTTTTAAAAATTTTTAATAAGAAAATTAAAACTCAAAGATAAAATTATTAAGAATCAAGACAGAGACTGCAGAGCATTCAGTCCCTAGTGTGAAGCTCTTCTGAATACAGAGCCCTGTGTAACTACACTGATTGAGCACCCATAAACTTGGCCCTAGTTACACAGCTGATAACCCAGGTCCAACCGTGACTGAATTTAATTACTGAATAGCTCCCTAGAAACTTCTTTCTTTTTTTACGACTCTCATCAAAACTAATAAAAATTTTGTCTATTCCTAACATGGCTCCCAAAGCTGTTTTCTCTGCTCCTTATTTCACATTACTGATACAACAGTTTCCCCTCACTTATCCATAGCTTTGCTTTCCACAATTTCAGTTATCCAAGGTCAACCACAGGTCCAGAATATTAAATAAAATTTTTCAAAAATAAATAATTCATAAGTGTTAAAATGTGTGTCATTTTGAGTAGCATGAGGAAATCTCTCAATGTCTCACTCTGTCCCATCCGGTGTGAATCACCCGTTTGTCTACATATCCACACTTTTTCTGCACCCCACCTTAGGCGCTTAGTAGCTGCAGAGGTTATCAGATGGACTGTCACAGTATCACAGTGCTTCAGTTCAAGTCACCCTTATTTTACTTAATGTCTCATTCACCTCACTTCATCTCGTCACATGTATATTTTATCATCTCGTGTCACCACAAGAAGAAGGGTGAGTATGGTACAACAAGATATTATGAGAGAAAGAGAGACCACATTCATATAACTTTTATTGCAGTACAGGGTGGGGCAAAAGTAGGTTTACAGTTGTGAGCACATGCGACACTTTGTTCTCATATCACTGCATTATTTTCCATATGAACAGCAGTGAACCTACTTCTGCTTCACCCTGTATATTGTTATAATTGTTCTATTTTATTGTTATTTATTATTAATCTCTTTCTGTGCCTAATTTATAAATTAAAGTTTATAATAGGTATGTATTATAGGAAAAACACAGTAGAAGTTTCGGTACTATCCATGGTTTCAGGCATCCACTGAGGGTCTTAGGTATCCTGCAAGGATAAGAGGGTACCAATGTAGTAATATTTGGGTGATGGAACTACATATGATTTTTTGCTGTAATCCTCAACTCACTTATTCCAGTTTAAGGTCATGGGTGGCCAGAACCTATCCCAGCAGCTCAGGTGCAAGGCAGAAACCCACCCTGGGCAGGACAAGCTCCCACTGCAGGGCACACCCCCTCATACACCCGTGCTTGCTCAGACTGGGACAATTTAGATACATCAAGTCACCTAACCTGCACAGTTTGGGGATGTGGGAGGACACTGGAGAACCCCCCAGAAAAAAAACCCATGCAGACTTGGGGAGAATGTGCTGACTCCACACAGACAGTAAGACTCTGCCTCCACTTTGCTGATCATGTACTTATGTGCACTTTAACGCGTCCTCCTATCCTACAAATCGGCAGCCAGATTCAAAGGACTGATCAGGAAACAGTTTTTTTAACTGTAACATATTATTCCTGCCTCCAGTCTTCTAATCCAGGCTGCTCCTGACTGGCCATATTAACCTCCTAAAATACAGCAGTTCCTTGAATAACATTGTTTCATTTGATGTTTTTTCATTATAACATTGATGAGAAAAAAATCACTTACCGCCCAGGACTACTGTCTGTGTGGAGTCGGCACATTCTCCCCAAGTCTACATGGGGTTTTTTCTGGGGGGTACTCCAGTGTCCTCCCACATCCCCAAACTGTGCAGGTTAGGTGACTTGATGTATCTAAATTGTCCCAGTCTGAGCAAGCACGGGTGTATGAGGGGATGTGCCCTGCAGTGGGAGCTTGTCCTGCCCAGGGTGGGTTTCTGCCTTGCACCTGAGCTGCTGGGATAGGTTCTGGTCACCCATGACCTTAAACTGGAATAAGTGAGTTGGAAAATCATTATCTTACTTGTTTTTATTAATCATTCTTAAATGTATGCAGAGCTCACATTAATTTCAATGTTTAATATTAGAGCTGTTTTGGGTCTTTATTTAGAAGTTTAGTAATGTTTTTGTGACCAGAAATATGTCATAGAAACTTAACTCTACTTCATATCAATTAACTTATGATGAAATTGGTTTCATTATAGTTCCTTTCACATAAAGTCATAGTTTCTAAGAACCTATCAGTAATGTTAAGTGAGGACTTACTCTATGCCACTGCTCATCCAGGCCACGTGTTCCCTTCCATCCACACCCGTATCCATTTCTGTCCCCTCCCCCAAACACACAGTCACACTCACCCTTAAAAACCTTCCCGTGGCACCTATTAACACAGGTTAATATCAACACCCTCCAAATTCTGGGCTCAGATCAGTCTTACTACCTTCTTCATCCCCACCCAGGTCCACTGGCAGCTGGGTTAAACAGTGCGAAGAAGACAAGCTCAGAGTCATACAGAGCTCAAGCCATAATCCCAATTTTACAGTTTGATTGGGAGATAACTGGCAAGTGGCTTTTCTGCTCTTTGCCTGAATTTCTTTCTTTGTAAAAGTGAAATAATATGTCCCTGATGTAAGAACTGGTGAATGAATTTGTGTAAAGCACCCAGTAAAAGGGAGCTGCTATTTATTATTATTATTATTATTATTATTATTATTATTATTATTATTGGAGCCATCACCTGCAGGCATGTTTACAATCTCCAATAATCCTTGCTAGAGTGTCACTTGGGAGCTTTTGCCTACATTCTTTCACACAAGAGAGCTGGCTCTGCTTGTGGAAGTTTTACCTACTATGGTAGGTAAAAGTCTAAGACAACCCTCCAGATTTCTCATGCCTGGTACAATCCCCTGGAGTGTGAACATAATGGACTTTACTTCTGTAATAAGATGACATTATTGAATTTACTAGAGGAAGATTATCCAGGCAGGCCTGACCTGACCACATTAGCCCATTCCAAGCAGAGAGTTTTCTCCAGCTGGTCACAGAAGAGGAAGTTAAAATTAGAAGCACGGGGAGGATTTGACAAGCTGTGGCAGGACTGAAGATGCACGAGGCCACGTGTCAAGGAGCGCAGGCGGCCTCCAGGAGCTGAGAGTGGCCTTTGGATGGCACGCAGCAGGAAAAACGGGCCACATTCCCACAGCAGCCTGGACCTGCATTCTGCCAGCAAGAAGAGTGATCTCAAAAACAGATTTCCCCCCAGAATTCAATCCATTTGACTTTGTGATACCAAGCAGAGAACCTAGCCACACCTTGCAGAACTTCTGACCTATTCAATTGCAAAATAATACCTGGGTGTTGTGAGGTAATTTAAGCAATAGAGGCATAACAATAGAACATTAAAACACCTACTGCTACACCCACTTGTCCTTTCTGACTTCTCACTATAAGACCCTGGTTTGAGCTGTTTGTACAAATCCTTGCTCCTTCGTAGCATATATGCAACTGTTCTTCTGTTAGGTGACCATTTTACATTTCGCTCCTGTCTATGGTTGAGACTGCTAGATGTCCCGTAATATTCTGCTCTTTTTCCACAGAAATAGGACTTCAGATTTATAGCTGGGCATTTAGCCACATGGTTCCAATTTGCCACTTGGCAAGTTACAAAGCTTTGGTTTTCTCACCTCTAAAATGAGGATAATGATGTTTCCAATCTCACTGAATACAAAGGACTTAGCACATAATAAGCATTCAGAAAATGTTACCAGAGAGACAGAGGTCATAACTTACACTAGACTAAGACCATCACGTGCTGGTCAAGGCAAAGCAGTCAAGTTCCAAGTAAGAGAAGATCACCGTGGGCCTGAGGGTAAGAAAGAATTTATGGGACAGCAAAACTAAATCTGGTCTCAAAAGAAGAATAATATTTGGTTAGGCAGGCAAGAGAGCAGACATTCCAGAATGAGTAAGGTCTGGAGGTGGGAGCACGTTCCAGGACAGGGATTAAATTAGTCAGACAGAAATGAGTATTCATACAATTTAAAGATAAGATGGAAAGGCAAATTTCCACAAGATTATAACCTACAGAAGTTAAAGACTGTGTGACTTTTGCTCTTGATGTGGTTAGTTCAGTGTCACTCTTTGGTATGTAATTAGTTTGAAGGCCACTAATAATAGGCAACATTGTAAGATGTGCAAAAATTTAGCATTTCTCAGTAAGGAATAACCAGGGAAGAGTTTCTGACAATGGCAATTTTTTGACACAGTGCCCCGTGACATGGGAAACTTTTTTTTTTTTTAAGATTTTATTTCTTTATTTTTAGAGAGGGAAGGGAAGGAGAGGGAGAGAAAGGGAGAGAGATAGAGACAGAGACATCAATGTGCGGTTGCTGGGGGCCATGGCCTGCAACCTAGGCATGTGCCCTGACTGGGAATCGAACCTGCGATGCCTGGTTCGCAGCCCGCGCTCAATCCACTGAGCTACACCCGCCAGGGTGATATGGGAAACTTTTGATTCCATAGTAATTCTCTGAGGTAGACAGAAAAAGAGAAGTACAGCCCTATTTTATTACACAGACTGGGAAATTGAGACATAGTAGCAACTGTCAGTGTGAGGACAGTTTGTGGCTGTTTCAGTCCAGGATAGAGATGGATACAAAACCTGTCTTCTATATTTAGTCCGGAGGCTCAGTTTCACTCCATGTTTCTATATTGTTGTTCTCGTTACTTTTGCACTGCTATGTATTGGTTATGTGTCTAAGAATTTACTTACGCCTTCTCCATACACTCCAGTACACTTGCGGCCCACGTGGGTGAATTTACAACTTACACACACAGACTGCATTTTCCCCAACTCACCACAAAAGTGTTGTCTCTCTATGTAGACCACCTCACCAGCCCCTTCCCCACACTGTCCCCACACTCTCCCCACATCAGAACCACACAGTAGCTCAGTCAGGTCTCCCTTCCCTTCCCCAGATGCTACCTGTACAACCACTCTGCCCTCAGCTCCACCCAAAACCACAACCACTTCCCCCTTCACTTTAGAAACAATGTGGCTCTTTTCTTCTCTCCCTCAGCTTTATTGAGGTATAATTAACAAATAAAAATTGATTATATGTATGTGTGAGGTATAATTAATAAAAAAAATTTTGTGTGTGTGTATATAGGTATACAACATGATGTTTTCATAAACATATTCATTGTGAAATGATTACCACAGTCTAATTAATATATCCATCACCTCATATAGTTACCATTTTTGTGGGTGTGTGGTAAGAATACTTACAATATTTACTCTCTTAGCAAATTTCAAGTATACAATACATTTTTATTAACTATAGTCATCATGCTGCACCATTGGGTCTGCAGAACTTATTTACATTATGACTGAAAGTTTGTACCCTTCGACCAAGAGCTCCCCCTTTCTCCCACCAGCCCTCCCTCCCATCTCCTGGTAATCATCCTTCTCTGTTTCTATGATTTTAACTGTTTTAGATTCCACATGTAAGAGAGATCATGCAGTATTTATCTTTATGTGTCTGACTTACTTCACTCCGCATAATATCCTCCAGATTCATCTGTGTTGTCACAGATGGTAGAATTTCCTTTTTTTTTTTTTTTTTAAGGCTGAATAATGTGCCACTATCTACCACGTTTCCTGTATCCTTCAATGGACACTCAGGTTGTTTCCATGTCTTGGCTATTGTGAATAATGCTGCAATGCAATGGGAGTACAGACAGCCCTTCAAGATCTAGATTTCATTTCCTTTGGATATTTATCCAGAAGCGGGATTACATTTTCTACAGGAAAGATCCAGGTGGTCAACAGGTACATGAAAAGGTGCTCAATATCACTAATCATCAGAGAAATGCAAATCAAAACCACATTGAGATACCAGTCCACACCTGTTAGGATGGCTATTATAAAAGTAAAAAAATTACAAGTGTTAGCAAGGATGCAAAGAGAAGTGAATTCTTATATACTCTTGGGGATGTAAATTGGTACAGCTATTATGGAAAACAGTATGGAGGCTCCTTAAAAAAATAAAAATAGAACTACCATATGATTGTGCTCTTCTCCTGTCTTGATAATTTTTTAAAAATTCAATGGGGATTTAAATCATTTTCTTTTTTTTTTCTTTTTTTTTTTTTTTTTAGTATAAAGAAAGAGGGAAGATTTATTAAGCGATAGTACACTCCACAGAACTTGGGAGCGGGTCAACTCTGTGCAGAGATTGACCGGGATTTAAATCATTTTCAGCTTTACACTTTTTCCAATTTTCTCACTCTTTTTGCATTTCAACCTTCTACACTGTATAAGAAAGCTACAAAGAAGTTTATTGAAAACTATGTAAAATTTCATCTCCCAGTGATAAGTACTAATAACATTTTAATATATTCCCTTTCAGCCTTTTTGCAGTTCATATATATATTTGTGTGTGTGTGCATTTTTTTCCTCATATAATTTGTTAAATCCTTACCTGAGTAGGATATGTTTATTTTAGAGAGGACGTTGGGGTTGGTGGAAGGAGAGAGACAGACAAACAGACAGAAACATTGATGTGAAAAACAGCATTTGGCTGCCTCCTATATGTGTCCCAACTGGGGATCAAACCTGTAACCTAGATGTGCGTCCTGACCAGAAGTCAAACTCACAACTTTGGTACACGGGATGACATTCCAACCAACTGAACAATTCAACCAGAGCTCATACAATTTTTTATTGAGATAATTTACATACCATAAAATTCACCCTTTTAATGTTCAGTTTTTATGCCTGCCATTTTCATCTTAACATTATTATATCAAGAACATATGCCTATGACATTAAATAGTCTTCAAAACTTGATTTTTATAGTCAGTTTATAGTCATATTACACTTGAAGAGTGCAAGAATTATAATTTATTTGGGCATCTTCCTATTATTAGACATTTAAGTTGTCTCCAACTTTTCATTATTGTAAATAATGCTTTGAAAAATAACCCTGGATTTTTATTTTTATAGGCATTGAATTGTTTTAACACATTTATTACTTACAAGAGGGGCAAACATCATTGGTTGCTTACCCAATAGACATTCTCTCCTTCATCCTTAGATTATGAAACCCAATATTTTGGAGAGGTATATTCGTTTTCTGTTGCTGCACACAAATTACTCCAAAACAATATTTCTTATGCTCTCTCATGTTTTCTGTGGCTCCAGGATCTGGAAGTAGCTTGGCTGGAAAGTTCTAGCTCAGAGTGTCTCACGAGGTTATAGTCAGTTGATAACTACAGCTGAGGTCATCTTGAAAGCTTCTTCAATCACATATCTGATACCTAGAATGGGAAGACTTGAAAATCTAGGGGCTTAAATGATGGAGCCCTCATGCAACTTTGTTTCCACTTGGTCACTCCCATGGTCTCTCCAACACACAGGCTTGAGGATAGCCCAACTTCTTATATAAAGCTCAGAACTCCCAAAAGATCAAGAGCTAGGCAGAAGTTTTACCATCTTTTCTAACCTACTCTTACAAGTCACAATATCACTTCCCACACGAGTCATACATAGACCTGCCCAGATTCCATGAAGGAACATAGACCCCACTCCTTGATGGAGGAGCATCAATGTCACATTTAAGGAGAAAATATAATCTTCCAGAGGCAAACATCCTCAGAGAAGGTGGGCCCCTACCTAAATCTAATGAATGAACCATGCTTTGTCTGAACCAAAAAGGATAATCCAACTCTTTGTTTTTAGTATAAAAGAGTTAGCTCTTCATCCAAAATTTATTTTCCCTTCCTCCTATCAGATCCCAGCAAAACATACAAAATTATCCAGGCTCTCTTGCAGCTAGAATACTCAAGTGATAAATTCTGCTGAATGAAACTAAGCACTTTCCTGATGCAGGTACTTGCGTCTTCCTTATGCATAAGAACACAGCTCCAGGGGTAGTACTTGATAGGCATGAGCCAATCAATCTAGTCTCTCCACCTGCTCTTAGTGATTGATTCAAGAATGAACAACCGGCCCTGGCTGATGTAGCTCAGTGGATTGAGCACAGGCTGCAAACCAAAAGGTCGCCAGTTCCATTCCCAGTCAGGGCACATGCCTGGGTTGTGGGCCAGGGCCCCATTGTGGGGTATGTGAGAGGCGACCACACATTGATATTTCTCTCCCTCTCTTCCTCCTTCTCTTCCCTTCTCTCTAAAAATGAATACATAAAATCTTAAAAAAAAAAAAGAACCAACAATTGATCTCCTTTGGTCCAATATGAGAAAGAGTGGCCCCCTGGTATAGGAGCTAACAAAGACATGCTTTGCTTCCTTTTTGCCTCAAGGTGTGATGTGAAAATGGGAAGCACCTGTAGCCATTTTGCTTTCATTATGAGAATGTCTGGAGCTCTGAGGGATACCACAAGGAGCTTGAACTTGCAGGCAACACCGTGGAAGAGAGAGAGGAGGCAGACAGAAGAAGAAGAGAGAGAGGGAGAAAGATTGAGACGAAGATGTATCTTCAGTGAACATTTTACATTGAACTCAGTCCTCACTTGAAGCAAGACTGACCTCAGAATTTTTCAGTTACTGAGTGTGTTAGTCAGGGCTGTCCTGAGAAATAGAACTAATAAGAACTAAAAACATTTATTATAAGGAATAATTGGCTCATGCCATTATGGAGGAGGGCAAGTCCTAAGATCCTCAGGATGAATTGGCAATCTGGAGAGCAATTGTTCCGTTCTAGCCCAAGTCTGAAAGCCTGAAAACCAGGGTAACTGATGCAGTAATTCCTGTCAAAGACTGGCAGGCTCAAAATCCAGGAAAAGTCCATGTTTCAGTTGTAGTCCGAAGGCAGGGAAAAAGCCAATATCCCAGTTAGAGAGCAGTCAGGCAGGAAAGAATTCTCTCTTACTCAGGGAAGGGTCACCCTTTTTGTTCTACTCAGGCCTTCAGTTGATTGGACTAGACCCATTCACATTAGGGAGGTAAATTTCCTTTACTCAGGCTACTAATTTAAATGTTGATCTCATCCAAAAGCACCCTCACAGAAACATCCAGAATAACGTTTGACCAAATATCTAGGCACCACACAGTCCAGTCTAGTTAACACAAAATTAACCAGCACACTGAGCAAAGTAAACCCTTCTGTAGTTGAAGCCAGTTTGATTTGTGTTTCCTTTCACGTGCAACCAGAAAAGAAAACCAAAATCACGTTAACTAGGAACATGGAAGATGGGGGGCGGGGGTGAAGAACAAAAAGAATATCTGGAAATAAAAAATTGTCTGAGATTTTTAAAAAATATACTGAATGGAGCTAACAGCACATTAGACACTGAAGAACTTGAAGTGAACCTAAAGACATAGCAACTGCAACTATCCAAAATGACAAAAGAGAAATAACAGTAAAAAGAAAATAAATAGCTTCAGTTATGTGTGGTACCACTTTCAGCCACATAGTGTATGTGTACTTCGAGACCCTGAAGAACATGAGAGAATGAGGGTGTGGAAGAGAAGCACAGAAAAAACTAACAGAAATAAAAGCTAATATTTTTCTAAATTTGATGAAAAGTATAAAACGACAGATCAATGAAGCTTGATCAACCCCAAGTGCAGGTAACATAATAAAAACTACATTAAGGTAATGATAATCAAATCGCTTAAAACCAATAACAAAGAGAATATTTTTAAAAGGTTTTCTTTATTTATTTTTAGAGAGGGAAGGGAGGGAGAAACAGAGGGAAAGAAACATCAATGTGAGAGAGAAATATACTATGTGCCCTGACTGGGGATCGAACCTACAACTCACGCATGTGCCCTGACCAGATTACCAAACCAGCGAACCTCTCACTTTGCAGAATGATGTCCAACCAACTGAGCCACACCAGTCAGGGCAAAGAGAAAATCTTTAAAGCAGCCAAAGGAAAACAAAATTTTATATATAGAAAAACAAAAATAAAAATAACATCAGACTTCTCAATGGAAACAATGAAAGTGAGAAGTTAGTAGTGATATCTTTAAAGCACTGAGAGAAAAAAATGTCCACTTAAAATTATATGCACAGTGAAAACATCTTTCAAAATTGAAGACAAAATGAAGACTTTTTCAGAAATAGAAAGTTGAAAAACATTTTTACTAGTAGACGTGCGTACAAAGAATGTTGAAGAAAGTCTTTCAGGTAGAAAGAAAATGGTATCTGTACAAAGGAATAAAGAGTAGAGTTGACCCTCCATATTCCTGAGTTCCAAGATTAGTTAAATCTGCCAATGTAACCAATTGTGGATTAAAAATATTTGGAAATCCCTGGCTGGATGGCTGTGTTGGGTGATGCATTGTCTGGTACACCAGAATGTTGCAGATTCATTTCCCAGTCAGGCCACAGACAGAGGCTGTGGGTTCCATCCCTAGTCAAGGTGCGTACGGGAGGCAACCAATCCATGCTTCTCTCTCACTCTCCCTCTCTCTCTCTCAAATCAATGAACGTATCCTCAGGTGAGGATTAAAAATACATCTATATGGAAAAAATGTTGCGTTGTTGCGGGAGTGTACTATGCACTTATCCTCTGTAGTTAGACCTACAATGGTCGTGTCTGTACTGAACATGTACAGGTTTTGTTTTCTCGTCATTATTCTCTAAACGATACAGAATAACAACTATTTACACTGTACTAGAGATGAGAAGTAACACATTGTACCCAGTATTATAAGTAATCTAGAGATGATTTAAAGTATACTGGAGAATTGTGTAACTTATATGCAAATACTACACCGTTTTATAAAAGGGACTTGCACATCTGAGGATTTAAGTATCCATAGGGTCCTGGAACCAATCCTTCACAAAAACTGAGGCATGACAGGTGTTAAGTATGTGTGGAAGTATACACAAACAGGGGGTTACTGTCCTCACGGAACAAAAAGGTTGGAGATTGACAGCAGGTGACTTTCACTACCATACTCAATATTTGGACTTTTCATCTGAATCTTTATTTCCTCAAGGAAGCTTTTTAAAAAAGTGTTTCTATTCATGTATTAGTGAGGGGAAAACTTTCCTAAAAGCTTCTGAGGAGACTTCTCCTTAAATGTTTTAGCTGAATTGGGAGGCTGTAAAGTGAATAGCTTGTTTTTAGAGCCTGCGTAATAAAGGAAGGGAGGAAAGAGAAAGGGTAGTTAGGAATGGTGGGGAGTTAACCAACTAACAGTGTTGCCATAGAATATTAACCAAAGTTGTTAAGCATATGTTTGGAGTTGAGATGAAACCCAAAGGGCAATTTTCTGGCATATTATGTAAGGACCACTCAGTAATTAAGGCAAGGACCCAAAGCACAAAGACAGGGTCCCACAGATAGGTTAGAGGAATAGGACCCCTGCCCCACAACCTGAGGGGAATCTGGGACTTGTAGTAATCCAAAATTATGTTCTTTGTGGCAGCTGCGCCAGATACTTCTACCTGAGTGTTATCATTGTCTGCCCTTCAGCCCAGAGCTCTTCAGGACTCTTGGACCACCCATGGAACAGTCCTTTTCTTCATCATTACTAAATGAGCCAAAGAAGAGAGAACAAATGAATGGTCTACTCTTTTCCTCTTTCTATCTCTTCTCTGTTCTCCAGGTCAAGAAGGATAAAGTTAATAAGAGAATCATTGCCTTTGTTCTTTCTTCTTTTCTATGTAGACTTTGGTTAAAGCCATCTGCTACTTAGAAAAGCTAAAGATACTTGATAGGGGCATTAAAATTAAACCAAATTCATTTTTCACAGAGTTTGCATCTAGATTCTACTGTCTTTTTCAGTCCAAAGATAATTTGTACAGATATCATTGAGCAAAAAGATCTGGAAAGAGAGCAGTAAGTTTAAATGCTATAGGTAAAATAAAAAGGATGTCACCATGTGGTTTGGGGCTAAAGGAAAAGATCTCATCAGCTTAAGCAAATTGTAGTTATTAGCCCAAGAAACTGAGACACAGAGAAGATCAAAGGTAGAAAAACCTGTATTGAGCTCTGCCTCTTACCCTCTTAGACCTGTGGCGTTGAACACTCAATACCTTTCTTCTGTCCTTCTGTTAACATACATGCCCATTTGCTTTAGAGAATTCCTCTCCTACTTCATATGACCTGGTGGGACTCTTAATTATAGTTACCTCTTTTCTCTAACGACTTCCCCTCACTATTATCAAAGTGGAATGAGTATGACCCAGGATTAACAAATCATAGTATCCCGCCTCTTTAATTATAGTCAACCATTCAAGGATAGACACATAACCCTAGCAGAGCCCATCAAAATCTTTCCCTGAAATTGGTACATGGGCATAGAGAGAGAGAGAGAGAGAGAGAGAGAGAGAGAGAGAGAGAGAGAGATAGGAATTCTACATTAGAGTTACTAAACTTGAAAGATGTGAAATTGGAGTTGTTGGAGCCATTCTCCCCAGAGGCCTATCTGGAGTAGAAACAAATGAGGCCAAACCACTAAATGAAGCAGGCACAAAGCTAGGGAGGGCAGAAAAGACTTGACTTGTGGTTTGGGCCCCTGAATCCAGTTGTGCTTAAAGCCTGAGCCTACTTTGAACCACCCAAATAAAGGAACGGATAAGTTAAATTAGGGTTCTTCCATCTGCAGTCGGTAGAGCTCTGATTGCTGCACGTTGCTATTCCCCAGGCTTGTCTATGTCACTAGTGTGAGGAAAGCGGAGAGAGACTATACTAAATTATTTGCACCAGCTTAGGAAGAAAATCAAGGCACTAAAATCACCCAAAGAAGAGGGGTGTTGCTTTCCTTATTCACCACTCCCAAACCCACCCTCCAGCACCAGGTATATATTTAATACTTTTATTTGAAAACTCATTTTGAGAACAGCACAGTATTGTATTTTGAATAATTATATTACTATATTTTCTTTTTCAAAATATTTATTAATTTAGTTATTTTTAGAGCAAGGGGATGGGCGGGAGAAAGAGAAACATCAATGTGTGGTTGCCTCTCGTGTGCCCCCAACTAGGGGCCTGTCATTTGCCCTGAGTGGGAATCCAACTGGTGACCCTTCGGTTCACAGGCCAGCACTCAATCCACCGAGCCACACCAGCCAGGTCATATATTATATTTTCGAAGAGAGCTCTTGTTTTCACTCTAGTATGTGACCTATACAAATTTTGCTTTTTAAAAGAGGTTTTATTTTTATTTTACTATTTTCTAAAGATACTTATGATCACCATGTTTTAGAACCTCCCGATATGGTCATTTTTAATGTAAGTCCATGAAAGAACACAAGCCACATTGCAGCAAAAGTCCTGGAATGCAATTTATTCTCCTTAGCGAGGGGGCTTGCATCACTCTTTATCTCTCACGAGTGATTGCTCCAGAAATTAGGGTGAATTCATAGATTAAAGTGACCCTGGAGAATGATCTCTTTTTTTTTTCCTGTGGTGGTGGTGGTGGTGATGATATGGTAGGTGGTAGTGAAGGATGATATCTTACAGAATGACAGAGTATTTTAGAAAATGGGTGAGAAATAGTTAGTGTTAACTGTAGGCCTGTTGTAAGGCAATTGTTTTACCTAGGTAATCCAAATGCTTGGGCTTCACCAGCCTAAGACTACAATTTTCAGCTATACGTCCATTAATACTAAAACAAATACTCAATACTCATTCCTCTGGTTGCCAAAATCACCTCTTCACTGTGAGCTGGTGGGAAGGTCTGTCTATTAAGGGCTCGGGAATAGGTCTGTAAGACTGTGCTGCTCTGGCCTCCTCAACTTGTGGCCTCCTCAACTTGTGGCCTTTCTCACTGACCCTGGTGAGGTCACCACTGCAGGAGACACCTCTGCTCCCCATGGGTTCTCTCCATAAACACTCCCAGTCTGGCCTCAGGAAAGGGGGTGTTACTGTCCCCTTAGCTACTCTCTCCCACAGTCTTAGGAATCAAATGAACTTAAACAAAAAAGCTATTTATCACCTAAATAGAAGAAAACTCACAGAATCCGAGGGTTAGCTGTGCAGCCCAGCCCCATAAGACACCGAACGACAGGGATTAGGGAATGGTCAAGTGCAAGGGCAGGTTTCTTCTGTCTCTGTATCTTCTCCTGGGACCTCGTGTTCCGTGGGCACATGCTTCGTTCTCCTCCCTCTCTACTGACTTTTAACTTTTTACCCGCAGTGCGAAAAAATGACTGTCCCAACTCTCTTGGTTCCCTCTTTATTTTCTCTCACAGGAATTATCTCTAGTAAATTTCTTGCACATTTACTATCATGTAATACTATCATGATTCTTTTCAGAGGACCAGGACTAACGCATCCAACATTAACACATTATGCATTATTTTGTCTTAAAACTTACCATGTGAGGGGTCCAGTAGCCCAGAGCTGTCCCGGTGAATAGTTTTTCCTCCAATATTAGATGGAGTTCATGCTTATAGTCCCCCTATAGTTCTCGGGGTTCCCTCACAAGAAAAGAATAGGAAAAAAATACATAATTTTCCAAAAATAAAAAATAATTTATAGGCATAGGGGCAACCTAAATTCATAGAGGAAAGAATAGGTTCCCTTCAAAGTTGCTAGAAGATACACCAAATTTGCGTTATTAAACACATAATTTCTTGATCTAAAACCACTATATTTTAGTTCATTTACAGCATTCAATTTTTCTCCTAAGAACAATGGTGGATATTTTATAGACATTTGCATAATTTTAAAATAAAGTGGTGGCTTTTCCAGAACAGAGAGCAGTCAACTTTTCAATGTATCAGTATATCAAAATCTTCACTTCTTATCAGAAGAAACTGTTTGTAACTTTTAAGTAACTGTTTGTATTTCACTCTAAAAATTTCAAGATCCAATCCCTATCAAGACAATCCATTGCACATACATTGTCTCATTTAATCCTAAAAACAATAATGTCTTTCACTCATCTCCATTTTACAGGAGAGGACGTGCATTTCAAAGAAATTAGGAAATTTACCCGAAGTTGCTACACTCTTAGAGAGAAATTAAACCCAACTTCTTCTAGTTCACAATCTGAAGTCTTCCACTACTTTCAAAGATGCCACTGAAATCCAGTTTGCTAAAATCTGTGTTAATGCTAATATATGGAGCTTTAAGCAAACTTGCCTGTCCTATTTGTCACTTAAGAAAATGCTTGGTCAAAATAGTTGAATATACATAAATGTTTGCTATATGTTGCTTAAGTTTTTGACACACTGAAAAAAAAAAAAAGCCTTTTACTCTTCCTCTTTCCCTTCATTGAGGCTGAGCTTTTCATTGGTAAATAGTAAGGGGTGGAATTAGGCATGTCTGAGGGTTAAGAAAATAAATAAATACAGATTTTTCACTGTCAGACAAACGAATTACAAATATGGGAACTGGAAAGTCTAGAATACACCCTGAGCGTTGCATAGGAATTGGAGATATCATTCTCATAGTCTGAGTAGATAGACAGACAGATGTAATTGCATATGAGTGTGAGTGTGTTTTTTAATTTTTTTTAATACTCACTGGAGGATATGGTTGTTTTTTAATTCATTTTATTTATTTTATTTGTTCCAATCGTTTCCCAAGGATACACTCATTGATTTTAGAAAGAGAGGAAGGTGGGGGAAGGGAATGGGGGGAGAGAGAGAGAGAGAAATATTGATGTGAGAGGGACATAGATCAATTGCCTCTCCGACCTGGGACTGAACCTACAACCTAGGCATGTGCCTTAACCGGGAATTGAACCCACAACCTTTCAGCGCATGGGAGAATGCTCCAACCAACCTAACCACCCCTACCCTTCCTGTGTGTGTGTGTGTGTGTGTGTGTGTGTGTGTGTGTGTGTGTGTGTGTGTGTTTTCTAGCTTGCTCACTGAGAAGGTCCAGAAGCAATGGTAGTCCTATAGGAATGAGTTCTTAGATCTTCAGATATTTAGATCTTGGTTTCTAGATAACATTATCCAATCAAAAGAACCAGTGCTCCTTAAAGAAATGGCTGACTCCAGACCTGGAACAGGGAAAATACAAGATGTATTTGTAACATTTTATGACACCATAAAGTTTTCAAAGAATGATGGGGATTTGTCTACAGGACACAGCAAGTGGCTTGAAGGGGCTCCCGCTGGCCAAGTCTGGAATGAAATAAATAGTGTTAGTAACAGATGAAATCATGTGAGTAATACAGAATCCTGAGTCCATTTGATATTAACTAATTAATTAGGGAGAAAGGAAAACTCTATCCTACCTATTAAATCTAGAAAGAATGATCAGATTAGAAAACCCTATTTGGCAATCATCAGAGAAATAATGTATTCAAGTTAGAATCACTAATGGATGCTAACTGGTGAAGTTTTGATGAAAAACAAGATAGTCACATGATCTCAAATATTCTTGCCACAAAATAATTATTAATTACTTTGCAAGAGAGACACTGGCAGACACCATCTTAACTGAGTGATACAAATTAACATCACCATTAATGAAACAAAATGACATCATGTGCCTCCTCATATCATGTCTGGAGACTAGCACAGCATCACTACGGTAACATTCTGACAAAATGCACAAAGAAACATCAGATGAAGCCCCATGACGGAGGAGCATTCTCAAAGCCATTGCCTTGTGTTCTTCAAAACTATCAAGGACGTGAAAGAGAATTGAGAAACTGTTCCAGATTGAAGAAAGAAAAGTCTGCAACGTGTCATCCTAAGCTGAATCTTGTACCTGTAAGCAACATTATTGAGACAATAGGTGAGCTTTGAATTGGGAGCATAGATTAGATGATATTATTGGATCAATGTTAATTTCCTAATTTTGACTGTTGTGTTCAAGAACTATAAACTGAAATATTAAAGGGTAATGGGGCATCATATCTACAGTTCATTCTCAAGTGATTCAAAAATGATAAATGTAGGATCGAGGTGAAAGGTATATGAAAGCTCTGTGCACTATTTTTGCAACAGTTTTTGTAAATTTGAAATTATATTCAAATAAAAGATTTAAAACATGAAATACTATGGTCATTTCTTCTCTGAAGATCTCTAAGCACAGAAAATCTCACAAACACTGGTGGAATTAGGAGATTTAAGAAAAACAAAACAAAAATATTCATCTTAGTGATTTATGGCTACATAATAAAGTGCTTCAAAATTTAGTGGCTTCATTGTGTTTGTTGTAATCCTGTGGATTGATTGGCCTCAGCTGGGCAGTTCTGCTCCATGTGACATCAGATGAGGCTGCAGTCATTCGGGGGCTACCGGCTGGAATATCAAAGGGGGCACACTCTCATGTCTGGTGACCTGGTAAGGATGGCCGGAAGGCAGGGGCGGGGTGGGGGGCAAGGGCTCTGATGAGCTCCTGGGATGGCGGGGCACCTTTCTCTGTGGAGTTTCAGGGTCTCTCCTTTTCACATGGCCTCTCTAAGTCATTTCTCCACGTGACCTCTCCAGCAAGGCTTCTAACATATCAGTTCAGGACTCTTTTCAAAAGCACAATAGCAAAACTTGCCAAGAACAGTTTACCCTTGAATAACACAAGGGTTGGAGTGCTGAGTCCCGACGCAGTCAAAAATCTGTATATGACGTTTGATTCCCTCCAAACTTAACTACAATATTCTTAGTGCTTACCTCTACAACCTGTTCAATGTCATTTTCACTGTATTCTATTGGTTAAAATGAAGTAAAACAAAATGAAAAGTAGGAAATTGTCCAAACATACAAAAAATACATGAGCTTTCATGTACCCATCATCTAGCTTCAAATTTTTGTACAACATTCTAAATCTAAGTTGTTAGTAATTTAATGAAATGAGTCAGGGGTCAGTCTGGAGTCTCTGCGGAAGGGGCCTGCACAAGAACATGAATGAGAAAGTGTCTCAAGGGCCATCCACAGCTAATGTACTTGCCCCCCCTGCCAGAAATGTGTTATGTTTTAAAATTACATGCAGGTCCTGGCTGGTGTGGCTCAGTAGATTGAGCATCAGCCTGTGAACCAAAGGGTCACCAGTTCAATCCCCAGTCAGGGCACATGTCTGGGTTGGGAGCCAGGTCCCCAAGTAAGGAGTGTGCAAGAGGCAATCACACATTGACATTTCTCTTCCTCTCTTTCTCCCCACCTTCCCCTCTCTCTGAAAATAAATAAATAAAGTCACATTACATAAGTAGTCTTTAAAAGCCAGCTATGAACCAAAGCAAAAGATTAAAGCTGTGCTACAGATTCTTGTATGTTATCTATTCTTTCCTCTGTCTGACCAGTAGGCAACTTTGTTGTTATTTCTTGTTCTTTTAAAATCTGCTTTCTCTTTTTATTATAACCTTGTTGTATCTGAGCAGCAAACTCCTACTTTAATTCATGAAGGTGTTCTTGATCATATTTTTATTACTTATGTATATTTCGAGGAGAGGTTACAGTAACAAATGATTTTGATTATAACATTCTTCCACTATCATGGATTGAAATTCTAGCACCTTTCCTGAGTTAAAATTTAAATACTACAGAATTTGTAAATTTAAAGTATATAATTTATTGGTTATTTATATGTTTACAGGGTTGAATAACCATCACTGCAATCAATGTTAGAATATTTTCATCACCCCTAAAAGAAACTCCCACCTATTTTCAGTCACTGCCCATTCTGCCACCACCACCCTAGACCTAGGCACGCCTGGCTACCCTCCGTCTTACTGATTTACATATTCTGGGCAACTTACATAGATGGAATCATGCAGTATGTGGTCCCTTGTGGCCGGCTTCTTTCAATTAGCATGTTTCATGGTTTATCTATGTTGTCTCGGTACTTTATTCTTTTTTATTGCTGAATGATATTCCATTGTGAGTATTCCTCATTTTATCAATCAGCTGTTCTTGGGCATTTCAATTGTTTCTATTTTTTGCTATTGTGAATAATGCTTCCACAAACATTTATGTACACATTTTTTTAAAAGATTTTATTTATTTATTTTTAGAGAGGGAAGGGAGAGGGAGAGAGAGAAACATCAATGTGCGGTTGCTGGGGGACATGGCCTGCAATCTAGGCATGTGCCCTGACTGGGAATCGAACCTGCGATGCCTGGTTCGCAGCCTGCGCTCAATCCACTGAGCTACACCAGCCAAGGCGTTCATGTACACATTTTTGTGTGAACATGTTTTCATTTCTTGGGTTGATATCTGGGTCCATGAATATGTTAATATGTTTTATAATATATTGATTATATATGTTTAATTTATATGATTAATTAATTATACTTACATATTTAATCAATTTTGTATGTTTTATAATATACCTGGTCCATTAATATTTCTATGAGAAAGTTCCTGGTTATTTTCATCTAGTTATTAAATTTCATCTAGTTATGCCCTGGCTGGCGTAGCTCAGTGGATTGAGCGCAGGCTGTGAACCAAACCATCGCAGGTTCGATTCCCAGTCAGGGCACATGCCTGTGTTGCAGGCCACGGCCCCCAGCAATCACACATTGATGTCTCTCTCTCTCTCTCTCTCTTTCTCCCTCCCTTCCCTCTCTAAAAATAAATAAATAAAATCTTTAAAAAAAAGAAGCTTGAATTTTAAAAAAATTTCATCTAGTTATTAAATTTTCATCTAGTTATTAAATTTCATCTTTCTAATATATAGTGAACAGTAGATAATAGTTAATTTGAGTGAAGAAGATTTGAGAAGTTGATGAGAACTTTGCTCAAAGTATAAAGGAACTCAAGAGCTTAGACAATGAAGTGTAACTGCACAGTTTAAATCCTGATTCTACCACTTCACATTGAGTGACCTACCCTGGTGGGGGCTGGGGGGTGGGCTCAGCTGGCTGGAGCATCCTTCTGCACAACCAAGCATTGCAGGTTTGATCCCTGGTCAGAGCTCGATCAAGAGGCAACTGATAGATGTTTCTCTTTCTCTCTCTCTGTCTGTCTCTCAAACCAGTAAACATATCCTCAGATGAGGATTTTAAAAAAAGACATGTGACCTTAGGCAAGTTACTTGACCTTTCTGAGCTTCAGTTTCCTTATCCGCAAAATGGAGAAAAACATAACAATAATTACCTCATAAGATTGTTGTACGGATTAAATCAGATACCTCTAAACCTTGTCCTGGGCACATTGTAAATATGAGCTGTTAGTAAATATTATTAAAAATGTATGTACTGCTGTGTTTTTACATCTTCTAATGAATATACACTGCTCTTGAAAATTTAAAAACAATTTAAAATGTATGAAGTCAACCTTAATTTTGTGTGTTTACTACTTTAAATGCATTCTTACAATATAAAATCATGCTTTAAGTTGGAAAGTCGAGGTTTCACCCTGCTTCCTTGGTGTCTGTGTTTTACATTAACTGAGGAAATGGAGACTCCTGACTTAAGGTCTCAATTGTGCTTTAGTTATTCTTTTTCATTTTATAAACCAAGGAGGGAGAATTTCCCGAGCAACAAAATTCATGGAACTGTGGTGCCATTTGTACCAAAATTGATCCTGAAACAAATATGAACAATATTAAATTTCCTAGTCTACAGTGAATTACTTTTATTATTCTACTACCATTTGGATCTTTGAAGCAAAGCAATTCTAACTAAATTTTTTTTGATACTGAAGGTTTTTGGTCTTAGTGCAAAAGAACTTTTTAAATAATCTAACATCTTGCCAAAGATCCTGTCTCATCCCCCTGTAGCTGATTTGAGCATTCCATTTTAATTCATTGCCTGTAGAATTAGTAATTATGTGATTTCTCCAGTGACTCCAATCTTAAATAATGATATTCCTCCAATAAGTCTTGTTCTATTTATAAGGCTTGTTCTATTTATAGCACTTACAGAGAAATCAGATTTTTAAGAGAAAAAAAGCAGCAATACTAGAAATGATTGCTAAAATGTACTTTTAGAAGCCACTTCTGGCCTGATTGTATTGCTTTATTCATGCATGTGCTCAGAACAGGAGCACAGAATGAGGAGCTTGTGGGGTTCTCACCCTGGCTTCTCTCACTCATGCTTGTATTCAACAAGTGGCTACTCACTAGGATCCCCACAGGGGATACCAGGGCCATATTCCAGACCTCAGGAGACCTGGAGCCTTTTAAACAACTTGTAAATACACACAAGGTAACAAGGACTGTGCTCAAGGCTATTTTTATGTATGTATATGAAACAGCTTTACTGAACTACAGTTCATGTACTATGTGATTTACCCATTTAAGGTGTACAGCTCAATGGTTCTCCGTGTATTAACAGACTTGTGCAACCATCACGACCGTCAGTCTTACAACATTTTTATCACCCCAAATAGA
Organism: Tonatia bakeri; assembly: GCA_004024845.1. Lineage (NCBI taxonomy): Eukaryota > Metazoa > Chordata > Mammalia > Chiroptera > Phyllostomidae > Tonatia > Tonatia bakeri. The sequence goes on from PVIA01008081.1 coordinate 72,523, forward strand.
AACCTCCTGCCCATTGGCAACACAACTCTTCTCTCCTCCAACCTATTTTCTGCTTGTATGAACTTGTCTATTCTGGAAATTTCATATAAATGGCATCACATATTGTGGCCTTTTGTGTCAGAATTCTTTCATTTAGCATAATGTTTTCAAGGTTCAGCCGAGTTATAGCATGTGTCCATACTTCGTTTCCTTTCATGGCTGAGTAAAATCCCACTGGACCACAGTTGTTTATCCATCCCTCAGCCGATAGACATTGGGTTGTTTCTACTTTTTAGCTATTGTGAATAATGTTGCTATGAACATTAATGTAAAAGTTTTTGTGTGAACACATGTTTTCATTTCTCCTGGGATTACCTAGGAGGGAAATAACTAGGACACATGTTAACTCTATGTTCATCCTATTGAGACTGCCAGATTGTTTTCCATAGCGATTCCACCATTTTACACCAAGGTTGTCTTAAAGTCTACTTGGTCTGGGGCTAATTATCGTTCCGTTTGTGTGCGGCCTTGGAAATAGGCCTTTGTTTTTCGAGTAAGAAACTTCTGTCAAAGATTCTCATTATATTATGACCTGAATTCAGCAGTCTGAAAGAGTACATTTTTAACAGTTTTTAAAAAACAAAATAAGATGATTAGCATTCTTCTGTCTAGAAAGAAAAAGAATAATCCTATTTATCAGATTTTCAGAACTCTATAGACTCTTATGGAACACTGGCCACCTTCACTCTTTAGCACAAATTACTTCAATAATTGCACCTTCCTCCTCACCCCTGGTTAAGCACAGTGGCTCAAACTAAGTTGTCCTGACAGTGGAAGACGTACTGAGAGAGGGATGGAAAAGGAGGAATTTTAGAGCCTAAAAAGAGGAATTTAGAATATACTACATATGTTACATTAATTAGATCCTTTACTCTTCATAACAACTCCAGGAAATGAACCCTATTATAACTTTAAAGGAAAGAAAAAAGGCTCAAAACATTAAGCAACTTACTGAAGGTCACACAGATTATATGTGGAGAGCTAACATTTTCATTCAAATCTGTCAGAATCCAAAGAATCAGAGCATCCCCACTCTATTCTGAAGAGAGAGCAGACACCCAGGGGCTGGGAAGGAGGGAAGTGGAGAGTAGGGTGTGCCCAAACCGAACGTCGCCTGCTTTACAAATTTTTCTGTATGTCCCTGGTTGTCACAACTACTTGCTGTCAGCGCCCCTGACCCCCAGTGCTTCAGCTGTGCAGAAGTGCTAATGAGTCTGCAAGTGCTTCCTGGCTTAGGAGAGCTACTGTGTTTGGCTAACTTAGGTCTCCAGCAACTGCGACTGCCTGAGCTACACACACGGCAGCAAAACTTCCTTATTTGGAAAAGTCTCTTCCATCCTATTTGGGCAGAAAGAATACAATCTCCCGTTTAAGAAAAACGAAATGCTTTGAGCTATATCAGAAGGAGCACTTGAAAAAAACAACAAAAAAAAGAAATGCTGCCCCCCCAAATTAAATATATTTCAAATATTTTGCTCAAGTGGAAGCTGGTGCGGGGGGGGGGGAGCGGAGGAGGGGTGAGCGGCGGGGAGGGGAGAGTGTTTTATCATGGAGTTAAAGGAATATTTACAAATCTATTTTCCTTTAACTCAGAAGCTGTCCTAGTTAGCAATGAGCTTGAAATTTCAGTTATATAAAATTTAGCATCCTTTGTACTGGAGTTAAGAAAATGTGCATTTTGAACTCATTTGTGCCATTGAAGCTGGGAGGGACCTGAGTGGCAGGAGAACAGACCCTCTCAGATGTGGTTTGGCATTCCTATTCACTCCCTGAGGAGAGGCTGCATTTGAAAAGGCAGGACCAAGTAGATATTTGCAGGATGGGCCTGTGGGGTTAGCTCCGGTCATTCCTGAAAACTTCCCCAGGCAGCAGCTTGGTAGAAAGATGAAAACAGGACATTTAAATCTCAATTCTGCCATTAAATTGCTGGGTGACCTGGGCAATTTACTAAACCTCTCTGGGTGGGCCTCAATTTCCTCTTCTCTGAGGAGAGGATGAACTAAATAGCCTTTCCAGAATTAACTTTCTTTTTGTGACTTCTATGATTGTGGAAAGGGATCGTCTAGGCTAAAGTGTGCAGTGGAAACCATGGGCTTCCTGTGCCCTCTGCACCCACCACTCTTCCTAACTTCGCTCCTGGCACCCTTTCTCCACAGCCCTTCCGGGGTGCAGGGCCTTACTGTTGCTTCCTGGCCTCCTGGAGCAACTTCCTAAAAGACCCTTTGGTATGAAAGGGTAATAAGCCCAGCATCCACCCCAGGGCTTATCAGATTTATCTGGCCCAGAGTCCATCCTCCCCGAAAACACCTGGCCCTGGGTGACGACGGCTGGATCAGATAAAATAACCCTCATTAATATTTTCTAACTCGTAACCCCTTTCACACAAATGTCTTATAAATAAACAGAATACACATGTCCCCTCAAGGGTCCTAATATGTGCATTATTCATTCGTGTGGAAGGAGAGTGTGCATCAAGGGGTCTCCTGTGCCGCTCGAATTACATTAACGTTGCACTGCCTTCTCTGATCAGGGAGACTCCAGGAAGCTGTCTCCTCTTGGCAAGAATATTGGAAACTCAAAATGGAGATTTTGTTTTCCCTGCATTAATCTGAAGCTAATGCCAGCAACGTTATCCTTGTTTAATTACATCCACTACCCGACTGACACAACTTCCCTGGGGAAGAAGCTTACCCGACTCTGACTCATGCTTTACAGCATGCTGGGTTTGAGGAAATGGATAATATACGCCCTGCTGGCTTTGGAATTTTAAACAGAAACCCACATGCGGCTGAGTCTCGGGCTTACTCCCAAATATGGGAGAATGTGTGCCCCAGCCGTGGTTGTAGGAGGCAAGCTCACTGTGACAAAAAGGCAGAACCCATGGAGTGTGCTGAGTGCCGGCACGAAGAGCCAGAGCCAGCATCCACTTAAAGGGAAAACAGCAACCCTAGGAAAGAGGAAATAACCCCTACCCGCCCCCTGCCGAACTGTGTCCCTTTTCTAGAGTTATCTTGATGATGTCATTGTTACAGGGTGCAGCCAAGAGGGGGGGACCCCAAATGGACATTTGAAATGGGGCCCAGAACTCAAGGTGTCCAGAGATTCTAAGATGTTTTTTTTACCTCTTCCCCCCACCACAGGTGTGAGTTGGGGGAAGGGGCTCATAGAGCAAGAACGTGCAGGGCAGCTTTGCAGCTAATCCATGGCATGGTCATTTAACAT